>WHPZ01566172.1:0-13157 GCA_016617965.1 Macrosiphum rosae
AACCATCCTAAGAGGCTGCACCGATTTTTATGACATTTTTTGTTTACCTATGCTTGAGTGGGTCGTTGAATGGTTTGGATTCACAATATTGGATCTCAGTTGGCCCAACCATAGGCACGCGCAGCCCGTTGTGGCAGAGTTGGCCAATTATACTTGAAAAAAATTATTTTAGGTGTTACACCGCCGTTATTTATAAAATTACATTCATTTACTCGCCGGTCATCGCCCACTGTTTTAATTTTAAGGTATAATATATATATTTTTATTCATGAGTAGGGCTAGGACTTATATGCATTTGCATATTATTTTCCCCAAGTCCAAATTGATTGGTTGTGATATATGTCCACGGTTTATCTTATCCTCGATTAAATAGAATCATTTTTTGTTTGCATATTTTATAGATTTAAGAGAATCTTGTTAATTTTGTTGATATAAGAGAATCAAAAATCAGAATTTTTATACCACTGAATAAGACAATACCTACAACTATTTATATGATCTAAGTTGCCATCTATAATAAGTATGATAAAACTCGCAGGGAGAGCACGCCTATATGAGCCCAGCCCGTAGAGGTGCTGGAACAGAGATTTGAGATTTACGATGGAACTTTTTGTTTATAAATGGTTGCTATTGGTTGTAGGAGAAATAATTAGTAGAAATTAGTTTTTAATTATTACTGGTTTCCATTGGTTATTAAGTTATTTGTCATTAAGCATGGAATAATTCGAATTTTCACACATGGCCTACCATGGTGAGTTGCACTTACTTCAGCGAGTTACACCTAAAAGGAGTTGAACAATCACAATTTGTTTAAGAGTTTTCATTTTTTACGGGATTTAGCGGGATCGGCTATTATTATATTTTCATAAAATAATTTCGTGGTTACCAGGCAACCGGACCTTGCATATTATAGCACTTTGAAAAATTAGTTTTCTACAAATAGAGTTTGTGATCAGTGTATTACTGTATTTTTGTATACCTATGTAAAATAACAGGCTTTTTTTATGTAGCTATTTCCTGACGATACAAATGTACAATTTATCTTATTTGGAACAACTCTGTGAAAAAAAATTAGAATGAAGTTCAATAGTCTCGTCAGAAAATTGGTAGGTACATAAAACAGGCCTGTTCTTTTATATACATAAAGATAATATTATACTTGGGAAAAAAATTCACCTAAATAATAGTTACTAGTATAATATTAATTGCTATAAATTATAAAATATTTTTTTTATAGACATTTGGGTTCCACATGAAACTTTTTCCTAAGGGTGCCGTGGTCGTAAGTTTGGGAACCACTGAAATAAACAACATGATGGGATCATAAAAGTCTAGGTTTGATTCAAGTAGGTACAACACATCACTTGATCACTAATTGTATTATAATATTGTGATTAAATTATTATTACTAAACCGATCATACCTTGTATGCTGCAAGCCTGTAACCTTACAAGATACAGACTACAGTAGTACAGTACATATTATGTAATTGCAACTATTGTGTATTTTTGTATAATTGTATGTTTATTATGGTAATCGGTAAATAAATACCAAAGAAAAAAAAAACACGGAAAAAAAGCACAATTTTTAAAAATTTAAAATATACCTGTAAAAGGATTATCACAAAATAAAATAAATATTAATATCAAATTATCATTACCTAAATCACCGGTAACAATGCAAACCAACAAAGCTAATTAACAATATTGTCTAAAAATTCTCATAAATGCTTCATTCTATTCCTATACTAAACATTTTATAAATCATTTGACATACCTACATTTAAATATAATAACAATCAAAAAAAAAAAAAATGAATTAATAATAATCAAAGTCGAATCAAAGTATGGTATTATGTATGAGTCGATTTTTGATATTTTATTTTCAATGACCAATAATTATCTCTAAACCTTGTGATATTTTACTTTTTGAATTTTATTAACCGAGTTTAGAAATTAAAATATCAAAAATTTACTCTTATGCAGGCACATATTAACTTCTGTTCTACAATATTGATGGTAGGTGTTTTTACTCTCAAACAGTTCGATAAACCATATTTTTGGAAATACAAAAATTATATTTTATGGCATTTCCCATACTATCAATAACATAATATGATACCCCTTAATATTTTTTAATTAAGAAAATCAATTAATATATTTTTAATTTTAAAAACTGTTCTTTTTTTCCGGGATTTGTTTATTATAAGTGTAATTGTATAATAATAAATTAAGTGATTAATAATATTAATAATTGAATCACTAATTATCGTCACAGTTATTGTGAAAAGGGGCCGAAGACAATATTATTATGTCAAAAGAAAAAAATAACCATTAATTTTGTTTTGTAGAAAAATTCAACTTTAAATTTTCATTATAATTTATAGTTCATAAGGGTGCAATATTTGGTTATTTGGCCGAACAATAAAAACCAATATTCTCAAAGTTATAAAAATAACAAAATAACTTTTTACAATTAGATTGCCCAATACCCAAGTTGATATTTTCTTCAACCGTAACATATCATAAACAAAAAAGTATGTGCAAATCAATCAAGAAAAATGATGTATTTTGTTTAACGGCAAATTAAGATTTTTCTTTCTTTAAATAAATAAACTATTATTCATATATATATAAATTAATATAATTAAATAACAATATTAGTTATTTGACTTATCGTGATCTTACAAAATATATTTATATCCAACAACTCAATAATAAACAAAAACCTAAGTATTTCTTAAATATCTAAAATTACAAACACTTCACATTTCCCTTCATTTTCATGTATTTGCATATTGGAAAATGTTATAGCTTTTACTTCTGTTCCTTGAGGATGTTTTCCAAGTTGAAACTCTTCTCCAAAGCCTTTAGCTTTAATTTTAAATGCAGTTGTGTCAAATACTTCTATTTGTACTTTCTAAATTTAAATATTACATATTAATTATATACAGAGTATTGGAATATTTTAAGATTTTAAAACGACTGAACTAAATAGCTTACTCTTGCAATATAATTAGGTTCAGCACTAAATATGAACAACAATTCATCGAGAAAATTATACAAAAGAGTCATCATGTCATGGCCCTCAACTTCTATTTCATACGACTCTTTCATTTCAATATAATCAACCTCTGTCATGTAATGAAACATAGCATTGGCACATTGTTCAAATGCTTCAGACAATGTACTTCCCCACGCATGTATTCTACAAAAATAAAAAATTAATAATAATCATAAATTCATTGCCAATTACTTTTTAGTAAAATCTAATGATTTAGACAATCTTAAATTTCTCATATTTAAAAAAATAAAAATAATACTTACTGAATATCTGCTGTATGGTCCAGATCTGAAACAGGTAAATTAAATAAAAAATAATGTTGAATACAGGTTTTAATAAAATTATAAGTGTTTTAATAACATACTATTACAATTAAATATTTTTTAAAGCATTAATCGATTCATGAACAACCTATAGCATAAACATAATTAACAGTAAAAATTCAGTAAATGGGTAGCAAAAAATTCTTTTTTAAGAAAAACTTTAATATTTAACATTCAAATATGACATGTGTCATAAAGTGATTGTTAAGAACCTTTAAAGAACACTCAACAGGACTTTATTTTATTAAAATAGAACATTTTCAAACTATATTCAATATTTCACAATAAGAAAATTATGTTGTACAAGAATAATAAGATGATACGATGGTGTGAGCACGATTTAAGATAGTATCTTAAATTGTGGGTGTGAGTGAAGGGAAGCATCCAGAGACGCTACTTCAAAAATACACTCAGCTTTTTTTTATATGGTTACATTACAATGTGATTATGTAGCCAATTTCTTTTAAGATGGTAAGGAAAATTGCCAGGTAACGAATTAGAAGCAAGATTGGAAATAAAAGGATTCGAGGTACTGATACTGAGTGATATCTCTTAACTTTTTTACTCTTTAATATTTTAGATAAATATCAAAATATTTACAATTCTATCACAAATGTAATTAATTTTTAATAGGTAATCAAGTCAAAATAGATTTTAATTAGTGTAACACAAACAATTTTGAATATATAAACATTGGCTTGAAATAAAAATACACCTTCACATTGGTATTGTTTAATATAGCATATTATAGTATAGACTATAGATTATACTAGAACAATTTAAAACCTATAATCTGTCTCAAAAGAGAATAATCAGTAGACCAACTGATTTTCATTAGTGCTGCGCATCTCCCACCTACAACCTGGTGTTCACGGTGATCATGTGATTCTCGATGAGCCAATCGCATCATACATTAAGTGCAAAAAGTGATAGATCTCTTTTGAGACTGTACATCTGGGTAAAGATTCGTTAAGAGGACGTAACACTGGTATTTGTTGACTCCGTCTTACTAGTGCGCAACATAGCAAATTTACGCTCAGCAAAACACTTGTAGCTTCGTTAGTTTAAACGTTGGTGTGAATTGACCTATTATGAAACTTGATGGTAAGAACATTATCTGTGTTTGTACGTTGGTTTTTTACAATAATTCAGTTTTTAAGTGAGTTATGAGCATTTTTAATTTACGGTATATTATACACAGATAACTTGCTAGAAAATTGAATTATCTTAAAAAAACCAACATACAAACACAGATAATATTCTTACCATCAAGTTTCATAATAGGTCAATTCACTCTAATTTTTAAATTAACGAAGCTACAAGTGTTCTGTTGAGCGTACATTTGCTATGTAAGACGGAGACAACAAATACCAATGTTACGTCCTCTTAATAACAAATATAAATAAACAATACATATAACATAAATATATGTGATCTCATTATTTGATACTTAAAGTTATTTTTTTTTTTGTGTTCTACTTTTGAATTGATAAACCAGGAATTTTACAAACTAACTTACATTTGTGATCAAACCATAATTAGGTATAATAGAAAAACATTTTTGACAGGCCTCACATTCGTATTTGCACTCCGGTAAATTCCAATCTTCTTCTTTAATGTCGCCCATGTCTCAAAATAGTATTTATTGAATATATTATAATGTTTTTCAACAAACTAAAAACAAACAAATTATTTTATATAATATTTGATTTTGTAGGTAAGTCGTCTTAAACGATTGTTTGAACCAGTGGCAGAGAGATATAGGATTATTTGAAGCAATTGCTACATGTCTGAAATGGGTGGGTGGGTGTATAAATTTATATATAAACGTAAGACCTCAACAAAAATATCATGGCAAATATTATAATTAATAATTATTAATGGCCCTTGCTGCTAATTTTGGTTCAATGAAGGGTAAGTTGGTAAAAATATTTAAAATAATATACAATATGCTTCAAAGCCTACACAATTTCGCGCTGCCACTGGTTTGAACTAAGTTGGGCATTGAAGTATAGAATGTAAAAAATACTAAAAGTTTTTTAGTAGTTTGTACACGAATTGTACTAGTACTACTACTTACTGTTAAGTGTCAAGTAGTACAACTACCGCAACTTACGTCTTACAACTTACAAGACTAGAAGAATATTATATTGAATACTATAAGAGTAAATTTCAATTTCAAATTTATACTGAATTCATAAATCGTAACAATTATTTTAAGTCAAGGAAATTAAAGAAATAAGAATGTTGATTTTTTTCTGTCATCAAATCAAACACTATCACCATTCCGTTATCACCTTAAAAAAAAAGGTGGGAAAGTGGGATTTTGACGGGACGGACAGTAATTTCGTCAAAATGTCTGGCAACACTGCGCACTTCAAACTCTACGAGCAGCAAAATATTATTCTCTTCCGTGACAACACTGTCAACGCTAAATACAACATCGGTCATCGGCATTCGGCACCTCTCCTATTTCGCGTCAATTGCTTGTTCTCACTACATGAGCTAAGGCTACTTGCAACTTGCGATCAACCGAATTTTCATCCGTTCCGATCTTACGATGGCCATCTCAAAACCCGAATTAGCCTGCGTCTACGCCTCACTCATCTTGGCCGACGACGACATCGACATCACGGTAAATATTCCTCGATCATCCAATAACCATAATACCTAATAATATTATGTTGTCGCATACCCATGTAAGTGGCAAACACGACGGCACAGAGTCTCTTTGGTTTCTATACTTCCGCTCTGGAAGGCACGCTGTCCGCCTGTTGGGCGCTTCCTGATTCCTTGGCACACTTCCGTTTCGTTGCCGGAAGTCTGTGCGACGACCATCGCAGCCGTTTTTCGTTTACCGCCGTGGTGATCCCCCCTCGGACCACGTTGGCGCCGTTTCGGCGGCAGAAATACTTGCAGAGATAGATTACTTATAGGGGTGATTTTTCGTTACAAGTGTGCCTATACTCTCGTAAAAGTTTACTTTCGAGATGAATATCGACAGAATTATTGTTTTCTTATTATCGTTCCCGATTTTTGATCCAAATTTTCATTTTGTATCGTATCAATATGTTTCGTTAAATAAGTAAAAAGGGTGTTCTCAAACGTTCACGTTCTATGAATATCGATTGTATATTAATTGATTTTTTTCAAACTATGTGGACACTTATTTTGATAATATTGATACCTTATCATTTTCCCAAGCATTGTGTAATAATATGAATTGGTAAATCCCTTTTTATCATTTGCAATAAATTTATTATTTTTTTTAGATACCTACCTACTCTTAATTCTTCAAATGCCAATTTCATTTTTTTTACAATATTTTATCAAAATATGTAATTAAATTCCCTGCTGTTTTAAGTGTATTGGGGTATTATTTATTTATTATCTTATTAGTATAGGGAGAAAAAATCCAAACCGTCTTAAAGGCCGCCAATGTTGAAGTTGAACCATACTGGCCTGGTTTGTTTGCCAAGGCTTTAGAAAATGCCAATGTTAAAGATTTAATCACAAACATTGGATCAGCAGTAGGAGCTGTACCGGCTGCAGGTGTCGCAGGTATGAATATTTTATTAGTACTACCTAAACTCAAGAGACTATTTTTCTTGAAAAGTTGAGCTAATAATTTCTAATTTCCAATTGCAGCCGCTGCCCCAGCAGCTGAAGCCAAGGAAGAAAAGAAAGAAGAGAAGAAGGAAGAAGAGAGTGAAGAGGAAGATGATGATATGGGCTTTGGTTAGTACATTTTTGTTACTCATTTTCTTGAAATACACTCTTCCATTTGAGTTCACGTATGCATACTTAGCTGCCGAGTAGTTGCACCTGTTTGGTTAATGCCAGTGCTCGTAACATTTATAAAAGGGGTTTGTCCACCGGTTTTTTTGGTTAAGTAGGTAAACTTTAATGGAATAGAGTGTATTTAACTCTATCTTATTTATTACACCATAAACGTCACCACATAGTGTCTAGACTCATTTTACCGCTACCATTTAATACAATTACTACAAATAATGTAAGGTCAAAGTTTTTGAGGTGTACCTACTAACCTGGCATCAATTTAAGAAACTGAATAAATTATCTTGCTGTAATACACCATATTATCACTGAAACCTACCTTTAAATTATATGGAAAAGATTATTCAAATAATAACTGGGTATTTCCAATGATTAATATCAAATTTGGCATGTATTATCATAACAACATTGATGAGTACAATTAGTATGAGGAAATTATTCCTTACAAGTGTTACAACATGAGATTTGCATTAATATATTATTTGTGTGGATTTGGTTATTTCAATTTTGACTTTATCATTTGTTAGTTATCTGTACATTTACAATTATTGTTTGTATCAATTTTTTAAATGTAATATTATATTTTAACTGTAATATGAATTTAGATACTAGCCAATATAGTAAAAGTATATAATATACTTACCAAAATATATTATGGAATTACAGATTATTGTGTTGTGTTAAAATAAGTTTAGAAACGAGTATTGATCTTTCTTAACTTGTTTCTATAAAATACTCTAACATTACTTTAATTTTGTATTTTCAGGTCTATTTGAATAAAAATCTACTTCATCGACTGACTTCCTTCATACCAACATGACAACATTAACTTTATTTGTTTTATATTGTAACTTGTACAACTATGCAAATTGAATTATATGTTGTTATATTTTATTATTTATGTTATTATTAATTTTTATTCCTTTATATTTTCCAATATTCAAACACTATTATGTTGATATTTGATAAATGCTCATTCTTTACTATGCTGGCTTGCACTTATATTAAAAAATAATATGATGGAAGAAACCAGTAATTTGGTCATTAAGATAATAAGATGTAAAAAACTTGTTACACTAAACATTTCTACACAGTACACTGATAAAAAGTTTGTAGGTTAGCATGTAATGTGTTATGTAACATAATATAATTTAATCTATTAATTAGGTTATAAGTTGGTATCAGCATATTATAATATGTTACTAATTGATAGTTCATTGAAAACACAAATAATTGAAACAATGTAAATTTGTATAAGAAAATCTAATCAAATTTAGATTACTCGTCTCCTTGACTTTTGGACCACTTATATCTGATATTCTGAAGATTTAGTTATTTTTATTAATATTTAGTTACAACTTACAGTTTGATGTTTAAAATTCATATTTCATTCATTAAGCAAAATGTCCAATAAATTTGTATCTGTCAAAGATTTTGAAAACTATGCTGTTGGTGCATTGCCGCGGACTGTTCTTGGATATTATCAAAGTGGGGCATGCGATGAATACACACTTTCGATTAATAATAAAGCATTTAATAAGTAAGAAGATTCGTTATTTTTATATGAAACATAATAGATTAAAATATTACAATATGGTTTGAAGATTGCGCATAGTACCACGAATGTTACGTGATATTCGAAATAGGGATTTGAGTGTCACCATTCAAGGTGATACTGTCAATGTACCAATAGGTATATCTCCTTGTGCTATGCACAAAATGGCTCATGAAGATGGAGAGTGTGCATCCGCTAGAGGTACTATAACTAAGGCTATTAAGAACTATTAATATTACATAATGGTACTAAAATTAATAAATTAAATAGCTGCTGGCAAGCATGGTGCAATTTTTATACTTTCAACATTGTCAACATGCAGTTTAGAAGAAGTTGCCACAGCAGCGCCTAACACTGTGAAATGGTTCCAACTCTACATCTACAAAGATAGGTGTACATTGATAACTATTTGCAAATCTCAAATACTTGCTTTGTTGTAAGTTTTAAATATTTATTAGAGATTTATTGCGCTTATAGGGTTTTAACCACATCACTAATACGAAGAGCAGAAAAATCTGGATATAAGGCACTTGTGTTGACTGTTGATGCCCCTGTGTTTGGCATCCGGTATAAAGACATAAAAAATAACTTTACCTTACCGAGCCGGTTGAAGTAAGTCACCAATTTAAAATGAGACCGATAATTGAATGATGTTTTTAAAATTATTATATTCTAGGTTAGGGAATTTCTCTGAAGAACTGTCAGTAATGGACCAAACTAATGGTTCAGGTTTGACAAATTATGTAATGAGTCTTTTCGATGATCGTTTGGTATGGGATGACATCAAATGGTTGAAAAGGTTATTAATTATTATATTTACTATGCGTAAACTATTAATTATGTGTATATGGTAATATTGAAGCAAATAATGAATAAATATATTTTATTATTCAGCATTACAGACCTGCCAATTATAGTAAAAGGTATTTTAAGTGCAGCTGATGCTAAAATTGCCGCTGATTTGGGATGTGACGGTGTATTTGTTTCCAACCACGGTGGAAGACAGTTAGATACAGCTCCAGCAACAGTATGTTATGAGTGTTGAGTGATAAAAAAAAAATGTTCTCCCTGTTTATTCTGAATAGCATACAATTTATTTTAGATTGAGGTCTTGCCAAGCATTGCACGAGAAGTTGGACATCGTGTTGACATTTATCTCGATTGTGGCATAAGGCACGGAACTGATGTGTTCAAGGCTTTAGCTCTTGGTGCTAAAATGGTACATTTTCAAATGTTTACAAATTTACAATAATAACTACCTTTATGATTTATATTATTTAATTACATTTAAAACTTTAAAATTACATGTAATGTTTGTTTGTATAAAATGTTATTTTAATTTCTAGGTGTTTTTAGCGCAGCCTATATTATGGGGCTTGACGTATGATGGCCAAAAGGGCGCAGAGGATGTTTTTGGTATTGTTGTTAATGAATTCGATAACACCATGGCTTTAGCGGGTAATTACTTATTACTTATACCATGTTATTCTATGCTTTTACATAATGCCATATCACATCGAGTGTCTACTAAAGTACATGATGATTTCAGGTTGTGTGTCATTAGACCAAATTAAGAAGGAAATGGTGGTACACAAATCAGTATATTCAAAACTTTAAACTTATCATAATATTTTGTTTATACTTAATTTATTATACAAATAAACTATAGACTTTAAACAAAACAACATGGTAATAAATATTTTTAACTTAAAAAATTCATTGTATGCCTCAAATGTATCATTACACAAAGGCCTAAATATTGAAACAGTTTCTACCACAGTTAAAAGATATTACAAAATCCACTAGTATTCAGTACTAATGGATAGCCAGTGAATTCATCCCAGACTGAATAGACACTGGTGTCGTAATTTTTTTTATCCCTGCCTATATTAATGATTAAATAAACCTATTTCCTCCAAAGTCACAGTGTTTCTTCACTGGTGAGCATCTCACGATTTTTTTATGTTGTAAGTGTAAATTGGTTAATTCTAAAACAAATTGTATCAATGATCAAAAAGTACCGATTCATTTTTACTGACGGACAAAAAGTCTGAAAATACAAAATTGTCTATTAAATGTATAATGTATACATTTAATATACACATTATATGCATCTAATAATATATAATATAGTCAGTTCATATATAATTAATATTTATTAATTAAAACATTTTTTTTTATATTTTATTACTTCTTATTATTTCTACAATTACTGACACAATATCACAATATACAACATATAGGGGAAACCCGTAAAATCATACGAAAACTTTTCTGGGATTTTTATTATACTTACCTACAGCAATCTTACAAAATAAAATACGTAACAATAAAAAATCGAAACCTTGTTTTAAATTTTCAATCCTTAGCTATAAAAATTGAACATTTTATAATTTTCACATTACGTTTGGCTCCTACAATAATAATAATAATTTGATATATATTACGTTTGCCTATACAACAATAATAATAATTTTAATAATTTAACAAGACATTTTTGTCGACGTCAATACAATAAAATTATAGGTAATATTTTAAAAAAGGTTATACGTTTTAAAAAATCTAGTCTACAATAATTTATTATAATGACAATAATAATTTGATATACATTACTGTAGACATACTGCCGCTATATACATTAGATAGATATAGCCATATAGGTACCTACCTGACTTACCTAGTAACCTACCAAACTACAGTGGATTTCCGTTAACCGTTTTTGTTAGGTATAAGAAATAATAAGAAGTTATAAAATATAAAAAAAAATACCATAATATTATAATGAAAGTACAACAATTACATTTTTTAAATAAATATTAATTGTATTTGAACTGACTATATATTATAATATTACATGTATAAAATACATATACGGTATTAGGCATATTATAATTATAAATTTTATAGTCATTTTTGTATCTTCGTACTTTTTGTCCGGCAATCAAAAAATGAATCCTTACTTTAAGTCCAACTTTTTTCATTCCGGACTTTTCGTCCGGGATTCGTTTAGTGCACCAGTTAAAATAATGTAATTAATTTTAAAATAGGAAAAAATTCTAACACATTTATAGGTTTCAATTTGACTTATTAAATTATTAGTAGGTATTCAGGGATTTTTCTCAACTCGAATGTCGTTGACTATTCATTGATGACGGTTTTAAAACATTAAATATTCACTTATTAATGTTTATATTAACATAATATTAATCGATGGCTGACAGTTGTCCGAAAAATGATGAGGACCCGAGAATCGAAGGGCTACCAACAATTGCAATCGAAATATAAATTATTATTATTAAATGTCTATTGATAAAAGTTATACCATTGATTAAATATACATTGTATATTTAATCAATGGTTATACTATGATAAAAGTTATACAATTCCCGCGTATTTCACTTTTTCAGTTTTTCACTGTTTTCACTTAGTTTTTCACTGTTTTCTCTGTTAGTTACAGTCTAAGTTAGTTAGTATACAACTTCTAAAAATGGATCTTGCAGGTAATTTATTTGACCTTTGTTATGGTAGTAGTAGAAATCCTCAGTGGGGTAGCCAAGATTATTAAATGGGGAGGTTTAAGTATAGATTAAAGTAGGTATAAGTACCAAGTTTAAGGAAAATTTAATTAACCACTACAGAAAATATGATTTACATTTTTTTTAAACTAAAATTAACTTAACAGTTTAAAAACAAAAAATAAGATTTTTTTTTTTTGATAAATAGTAAATAAGTACACTGATTTTATACAACACTTAAGTCACTACTTTATTATGTACTGTTTTATTTTTGTTAGGATAGCAAATAAATAAAAATTATCAGGCAATAACACAACAATTATTACAATTACCTATTTAAATATCACATAAAAAACAGTTAACTAATTTTTATATTTGAAATTTGAAATTAAGAGTAAAACATTGTAAACATTTCAGGTTATTCTGCATATATAGTTTAATGGTTTAAAATAAAATAATACTACTTCAATAGTAATCAATAATCAATTAACAATAACCAAACAATATTTTACCAATATTTACTTGATGATTTTTCTAAATCCCCTTGTCAATTGTCAAATACAATTAGATTTAGATCAATTCGTTGACAAATGACATTTATTAATTAATTGGTACTAAATGATAAGTAGGTTTTCTTCTAAATGTATTCACAATAATTCAAAAGGTTGTTATAAGAATTGTTTCTGTTACTGTTTAGACATCATCAATCATGAGCATAATTATTTTGGTGTACAAGAACCCGTTGTTGATCATAATGGTATGTATACAATATACACATTTTTAATTGTAAATAAAATATATTAAGAGGACGCTACACCCGCATGTGTTGTCTCCGTCTTACAAATGTACAACATAGCAAAAACTTTTTTGCGCGGGAAAGAACCGAGAAGGCTACAGCCATAA
>WHPZ01566173.1:0-22102 GCA_016617965.1 Macrosiphum rosae
ATGTCCGTATAATAAACAGCTCAAAAAGAGTCAAAAGAGTCAAAATATTCAAAATTGTATTGTGTATAGGAAATGCTAATATAAATATTCAGTGAAATTTTTATGTATCTACAGTTATTTGTTTTTGAATTACAACAAAATAAGGAAATCGCTATATGAGAAATCGAGTGATTATCCAATGTTGTAAAAATTTGAATTTCAAACGCTCATTGCTCATAAAAATTTAATTTGACTTTCTTAGACATTTTTTTTTTGATAAAGGTAGACAAACTTATGAGGAATCTTGTATTAATTTACATTTTAAAACCTTAGATTTAAAAAGAAAAATTTTTACGAATTTTTAACTCAAAATAATTTGCTAATTATCGTGAATTTTCCATATTTTGTCAATTTGTGAACTTTAAATGCTTAGAAAAAAAAACTGTGTCTAAGGATTTTTAATATTTTTCATCTGCCTTTGGAACAGTATACTAGGAGCCTTCTATTAAATTTTCAAGCTTTTTCAGCCAACAAATAAAATGTTATTGATATCTTTATAAAAAAAAATAAAAAAAATGGAAAATGAAAATGTCCCTAAACAGTTCAAAACAAATCAAAATATTTTGAACATGTTATAGTGTATAGAAAATGCAAATATAAACAACCAGTGAAAATTTCAAGTGTCTACTGTCATTTGTTTTAAAGTTACACCAAAAACCAAATTCAATTTTGTGAAAAATCGATTTTGCGTAAAAATTCCAGTCTTTCCTTAATTTTTCTTTTGTTAATCTTGTCGCTTGTGAAAACTATTGGGAATTTTAAATTTTGTCTCCCAAAAGTACCAACTAGATTCACTTTCCCATCGAACAAGTTACTGAAGATGAAAATCGAAGCATTATTTCGACTACTAATCGTGTACACAGACACAAAAATAAAAAATTTAAAAATTAAAAAAAAAACACATCATTGTAAAAACAATACATTTATCGTTTCACTCAGAATCTAAAAAATGTAACTTTTTTTATATTGGCTCAATATGCACATTTTAATTCATATAATACTGCATATAATAATTTTTTTATGTGCATATCAAAGCATATTTTTCTATTTTGATCATACATATATGTATCACATTAAGCTCCTTTTCAGTACATATAATTCAGGTCTCTAATCATAATAGTTTCTTATTTTCAGTATTACAATCATGCAAAAGATGTTGTCGTATAAATTTAAACAATGCGTGGTATCCAGTTGATCCACCTGATGTATTGCCGGATGGAACGCTGTGCACTCAAGGATTTTTAAACAAAGTACTGTTATAATGTTTATTTAATATTTTTGTAAAAAAAAAAATTATTGATTATATTTGTTTTTAATAGGGTACCTGCGAGAAAACTATTCAAGATGTTGTAGAACGTTTTTGGGATATCATTGAAGAAATCAACACTAACAAGATGTTGAGATTCTTAAAGGATAACATTGTAGGCACAATGATTTTGGTTACTGGTTTGATATGGGTACCAGCGTCTTGTATTATTAACTGGTTAGATCATAAACATGCCAAAGAAATCAGCGAAAGAAGAAAATGGGAAGATCAGGATGATTTTGTACAAATGTCCAATGACGCAGGACCAAAAAAAATAATTTACATAAAAGTGAAACATAGTCAAACGGTCAATGACGATAATGACGAATAAATAAGATACTTAAATCAACCAAATATATATTATGTTAGAAGCCAATATTATATTGAACACTCCAGGATCTCTATGATTAAAAGCAAAAGAATAGTTTGTTTTAATTTAATTAAGTTACCTTTTATTATTATATTTTTTTTACATTTAAAAATATTATAATAAAATTCTTCGTTTTTTAAACTAGTCGCAATATTAGAATTAAGGTTTATAAAAATAGATAAGAAATTCACAATTAATTTTAATTATTACATATTGGTATTGCAATAAATCAATTTGTATTATCATACAAATATATTGTACTCGGTGTATGTAATTCAAATTATAATTAATATGTTAAAATTACATAAAAATATATATATATAAATATATTATATTAGGCTTCTATTTTAACATAATTTGATGCAAAATTAATTACAAGCAGAACAATCACAATTTACAAACTAATACTTAAGCATAATTAATATCTATACTTTTTTTTATCAACAATATAACAGTTTACAGTAATAAGTAAGAAATAAAAGTAAATTATAATGTAATACATAAGTGTAGAACAATAATAATAATAATAATAATAATAATAAAAACAATTAATTCAACTGACGTATATAAAATATAAAAAAAAGTTTTCAATATATATTAAACAGTGTTTAATACTCTTAACTTACAATACATAAATGAAATACTAATTTTATAAAATAATAATAACAAAATTATAGATTTTGTGTTTAATATCATACAAGTGTGTTCCAAACAAAATAAAGCAATTGACTCTGTTAACCCTCGTTTGTAACATGTGTGCTGAAGTTGTTCCTGGTCTGTACGTACAACAGTACAATACAGAGGTAGGGACAGAGTTGGAACAGTTTGGGAACACAACTGTAAAAAGGACGGCGCCGCGCTCACATTTTCTACCAAGATGTTTGGTAGGAGCTGTATATATTATAAAAATATAAATCACTGTCTTATAAACAAACAAATAGTGTGATCGTTTAAAAAAAAAAAAAGTAAATTGATAAATTAATATTCATACATAATTATTTTCTTGATGAAGTTTTAATATATCAAGTTTTAACATGTAAAAGCTTGGCTTAAAATTAAAAAAAAAAAATGTATTTCGTATAATATAGTACTATATTAATAGTATATTTACATATACTTTGTTAAGTAGATCATGTGTAAAAATGTTTGAAAGAAAAAAATAACCATAGTCATAATAATACTTCAGTCTGTGGTTGAATAACCTAATTTGATATTATAGCAAAGTTTAGTTAAAACGTCTCTGTGCTTTTTAAGTCATAACAATAAATTATATTAATAATGATTATAGATACACTAATATAGTTCTATAATATTAATTATGTACTGAATACAATAATAATAAAGCTACATTTACATAATTATTCAATTGATTAATAGCAAAACAAATCATTCTGTATAGTGTATAATTATTATCTAGAAATTTAAATGGAAAGAAATAAGTTAATATTATCCTAAAGACAATAATAGAAGTAAAAACATATGTATCAAATAGTTTTTAGGTGGGTTACTTGGTTATAATATAACACTATTTCATTTTTGATAATCATGATTTCCATATGTCAATTAAAAAAGTTTGAGCCGTTCTTTATGTCCATCGACAATAATGAACACACATGTTTAAAAAAATGATAAATGTTAATGTACATTTTAAAAATAATGGTACTTAACTTGGTAAATAAATGTTATTTTAACAAAATATACAACACATTATATGTCAGGTACAAAATTAACAAAAGAAAAGTAGAAAAGAAGGAAAAAACTCACACTAGATTTACTCATGACACAAAAAGCTGTTTGAATAAAAGCTATCTTTTATTCACTTCTGAATAAATCGAATTGTGATTAATTTCATTCAAGTCTACTTTTAAACTTTCATAATTTGGATCATTTTCAACATATTCAACAGTCATTGTCCTAGTCAAGCTTGCATAGTCTGGTTCAGATGGTTTGTCAATTTTTTTTATCCGAGCGTACCCATGACTAGTGGGTCGTAACTCTTCGTAATTAGGATCAACATCTGACGCCTGTGTCTTCTTAGGTTCAACCAATCTATCATAAATACCTTCATCGTATAGGGGGGGTAAAATAGGAGATGTTTGTTCTGGTGAATCATTGCGTTTCTTCATTACTTTAGCATACATCTCGTCCAGGTATTCTGGAGGTTTTGGTAGAGGTGAATTGGCCTGTCGTTTTTCAGGCTTAGGTGAATTAGAACTCACAGCACTTGATGAAGAATCTACAAACAAAATTGATTTACATTTCATTTCATGTATACCATCAATATATAGATCTGTACTAGAGGTAGGTCTAACTGTTCAAGTTTTAAAAAAAACCAAAATAAACCGAACTAGAACATAAGTTTGAAATTCTATAATTAATTCAAACTCCAAAAAAATTCCAACATATCAAATGTTTGGAACCAAAAATGTTCCCGGGATTTAATAAAACATTTTTTTTTTGTCTATTGTGTATTACCCATATTTTCTACTAGTTTATTATTTCAAATATGGAGTTGAATTTTGATTATTGTTATTTTTAATTTTAATACTACAAATGTAGAAGAACCATGATACTACCCGGGCATCGATTATTTCTTGTGCCATTAAATTATTTATAGACTTAAATAATTATTTTGGCTTTGTACTATTTTTTCAATCAAAGTTTTTAACTCGCTGAACAACAATAAAAGTTAATATTTATTATTATTATTCAGAAATCATTATTGTTTATAACTTTATAAGCTGTAACATTAGTCCTGACTCATTAGTTGTTACACAATTAGTTATCAATGTTATTAGTGTTATTACTTATTAGCACGGCTGTTCGATTCGTGTTTGACATCACAATTAATTGTTCGGTTCGACATACTATTTAAATGTTTGGTTCGAGAATATATTTGTGAGTTCGACTCACCTCTCATTTGTACTTAAAATTTTATAAAAAGAATTACCCTGTCTGGAATGTGTTTGCTCAGGTCCATTAATGTGCGATGTAGAAGCTTTATATGTCTGACCTGTTGAAGCAACTGGTATATTGTTTGCACTAGGTATCTGAGCATATGTTTCACTTCCACTAGTGTATACATTATTGCTTGGGTCAATAATAGCTGCATACATTTCATCTGTGTAAATCATAAACATATTTATTCTAGTATATTTTAATATTTAAATGTAGCTATATCACATACCAGAATCATCTGAGACAAAAGCATAATGAGGATCCGATGGTATACTTCCATTTCGAGCACTGGACATGATCCTTGATAATGGTTCTCGAACACTGATACTTGTGTATCCTTCTGAAATTTGGTTATAAATTTTAAAAAAACATTCAAACAATAATTATTCTAATAGTATTCTTACTACTAGAATCATGCGAATCTCCACTGTAATGTCCCTGTCTTAGTTGCAAATTTAATGGATGTTCTATAGGTCCTACCGGTGGAGTCATATAAGGAATGTTAACACTAGCAGCTTCGTCACCTGCAATCACACTAGCCGCTGCTATATCTTGATCGGGAGCCCTGTCAACTTCATCCAATTCTATTGACTCAGTTAAACTGGCTTTCTCCGATCTATAACATACATTTTGAAATAATATACATTTTTTAAATATAATGTGGAGTTAATTACCTTTGGGAACCAGGATATTGATTTGTTGCATTATGCGCACCAACTTTAGCATATGGATGTTCCTGTTTTAATTTGTCATATGGATTTTCCTTATTCACACATGCATAGACACATTCACTTTTGGATGCTGTAGTGCCACTCGAGGGAGACATTGTGTTATTGACATATTTTGAAGAATCCCCTTTGATGCCATTTTTATTTTCTTCAACAGTAGCATACAGTTCAGAGTTTGTATCACCTCCATACCAAACAGCAGTGGCAACAGCATCTGAACCTCTAGGGGTTTCAACAGGTAAATCAGGAAGACTTCTAGTGGCTGAAGATAAAGTTGCACCAGCTGAACTTCTGTTGAAATCAAAATCAAAATATTAGGTTCAAATGAAATTACAAAATATAAATAAAATTCTTAATATAAAAACCTTTTGGTACTATTTGTTGGGGATGGACTAGTTGATAAGTTCCTGTTCACGGGTTCTGGTCCAACATCAGGATTGGTAATTTTTACCATGCCAGCAAGACCAAGTAATTCATTTCTTTTGTGATACAAGCAAACAAACAAAAATAAACAAAAATTACATTCCAAAAAAAATAAAAATAATTGCATTTCTTTTAAATTTCAACTTTGAATGGACTAAAAAGATTTATTGTTGCTAGCAAACAATAACAAAAATTATAGGTTGATTTTCATGAGAGCAAGCATTAATTTTTATAATTTTTGAACAAAATTTCTTCACAAGATAAAATGTATAAAATAATTCTAAAACAAACTACAAAGTGCGCATACCTGATATTAATACAGTCTTAAAAGGTTACACTTACCAATGCATACTTATAATAATATAATGTAATTAGATCTAGTAAAACCTACCTATACTCTGTCCAGCTAGAGAACATGCTGCGGCTCATAAAAAATTGGTTTTTCCACACATTTCTATATCCCTATTCAACCCCCTGCCATAGTGGGGAGTGTCTCAATGGTAGGGTGTCGAGTGGGGATGCGCAGAATTTGTGAGTTCTCTCGCTGAATATAAGTTTTTTTTTTATTATAATATATCAGATAATAACTTTTCTAAAAATTGTATGATACTAATCTGTGATAAATTTAAAATCCTAGAAGGTGACAAAAACAAAAGTGGTGTCGTGATTTACTCTTAGACTAACCTCCACCACCACATGCCACGAAGTCCCATCAATGGATGGTCTCTTCACTCATCCTCCTTGTCTGAATTGATGTAAATAATTGTAATTAACAACCTGTTTGTTACATTACCCTATTATTTTGTCTTTTCTATACTTATTCGTTTATCACTTGTGCTCATTGTAAACCATTATATTACAGATTGTACAATTGTATAGTTTAAAAATAAAAAAAAAAAAATAAAAAAATTTAAAATCGTTTTTCGTTAAGAAAAATTATTATAAAAAGCTAAGCTATCCGAAATCTGTAAAATAATTAGAGATACTATTAAAATATAAAACAATAGTAGTGAATATTTTCCTATAATTTTTTGATAGGTATATTGACAAAATTGGTTTCTTGGATTTAAAATTTATTTTCTACATTGGCTATTTTAATATATTGTTTAAACTTTGATATCGACCTAATTAAAAAAAAACATAGGTAGGTAATTACATTTTTGTGAGGGTTAATTCTATTTATATAGCTAATTATTTATCAATAATATTTTAACTTTGTCCATTAAGTAAAATATATTTTTCTTAAATTAATACTTTATATTTAATATACAACTACCATTAAACAGGCACTTTTTAAAAACTTTTAAAATGCTTTTATAAAACTTTGGTATACTTATAATTAAAACAAACAATATAAATTATGAATTACAAACACAGTTATACATGCACATAAACAAAACTTATATAGAATAATTCACCAAGCATGCTCACCTTCAATATTTGATTTTTCTATTAATAATGAATTATTCAAATTATGATTTTGTTATTTTCAAGTATACTGAAGGACCACATTTTCAAATACCTACTTTGATTTTTTTACCATTTAAGGAACGCCCTATGTCGATACAAACCCCTTTTTTAAATCACAACCAACAAACCTTTTTTTACTGTACATTGTTAATTTACATAACGTACTTCAGGTAGTTCTATTGAACTACCTTGAAAATTGGGTGGGTGGGTTGAAAGGGTATAAAGTATACTTTCTAGTCTTTTTGCTGTTTTTTAAATTAAACACAGGAATTTTATTAAATTATTTTTATATAAATAGTTTATCCCATATTAGAGTTGTTTGAAGGGGTGGGTGGGTCAATCATACTATTTGAACTGCCAGTTTTAATTTCAATTGGTACAATTATTTTAAATTTATATTTTTAAAAGATTGTTATTCTTCTCAAGCTTTTACAGCCTTTTAAGGAGTTTTACTGCGTCTCATGCATTTGCCCATCTGTCTCTGTCCATACTATCTTCCATTATTATTTAAATTTGATTAAATATTCTTTGATTCTGTTCTGCTCACACTGTCTAGGGCAATCTCTATGTTTCATTCCATTTATGTTTCCTACTATGCCTTTTAATTAACATGACCTGCTCACTTTAATCGCTAATATGGCAAGCATTTATACCAGATTTTTGATTTGTTGGACTTTTTATTTATTCTTGTTCGAGCTCTTGTCCTATAAACTTAATTTCCTAACATTGGTTCATATACCCATTTAAGTACTCTTCTTTTATATCAAGACATTTTCCTTCATCACACGTGTATGTCTACATTGATCATATGATCATATGAGCTGGGGCGAACCTATGTTATAAGTAGAAGCCCCTTAAAATTTAAATTGAATGCATTTTTTTAAGTATTTAAAAATGTGGTCCTTGAGCATGCTTAAAAATTTCAAAATGTATTATTAAAGGTATATTGGAGGTGAGCGTGCTTGTTGAATCATCCTGTATAAATAGTAGTACTATATTATATGTTACAAAAATTACCTATACAGTTTTAGAATAAAGAAAATACAGCTTATAATAGTAAAATTAAACTTAATAAACATAATATTATAAAATATGACTCACTTTGGTATCGATTTGTGACATCCGCATATACAGGCAACAATCAGTATAACGGTAGTAAACAATAGTCCACCAGACACAAACCATATTAAGCTATCCTCAAACATCATGCTATTATAATATAATTAAATTTCATTTTAACACGAATAGAACTTAACCTTGAGCGTTTTTAAACATTAAAATTCGGTTTTTGGATCAATTTTGAAAGCAATCTTGGTACGTTTTACATATTTCTTAGCGATTGAGCATTTGCAAGACTGACACCGCATAATTACACAATAATCACAACTTAACATTAACATGAATTCAATAGTAACTTGAATGTACAACTTTAAAAACCATGTAACAATAACAAATAGAGTAATTGCATTTCGTTATACTTTCCAAATTAAATTTCATGTTAAAAATTGTTTAATGTTTATCAACCGTGTTATCAAAAATTTTTTTTTATTACGGTAATCCCCACTTTCCGTCAAATAGGTGTAATTAGTACTAATTACTAATTCGTAGGTATCCACAAGTTGGTGATTCACTTATCTTTGGCCATGAAAATAATATGATATGACTTATGATAAATGATAATAATATATAATTTAAAATTTGATGTTTTGTACTTTCATGCCGCTTACTAACTTTTGTTAAAATGTCGATTGTTCTGTAAACTGTAGATCTGGCACTATTTTAAAGCAATACATTTTTAGGTATTATAGTTATATAATATATTAGTATATTACAAACTTTGAAACTTATCAATTTATTATTGTATTTAATTTTATTGTTTTTATATAATATCAAGAAACATGGGAAAAAGAACAGTTTTAATTATTTTATTACTATGTTATTATGTAAGTGCATATTCGCGTTCAGACGAAAATGAAACGTTGAAAAAAAAACTGTCTTTAAACAATGAACCAGAATTCAATGTTCGACAACTTAATAAACCATTCAAAATTAATAAACTTAATTTAGTTTGGAGCAAAGCTAAACAGGTAACTCTTAACAATGACTATTATTTCAATAATTAATTTTAAAATCCAAATAATATGTTTATAATTTGAAGAGATGTTCAGAACCAGAATTGAGATCATTGCTATCAGAGCTGCGAATTCATGATGAAGACGAGCGAGAACTTAAGGTGTACAAAACCAAAAACTTAGATAAAGATGGGGAAATGGAATCTATTGTTCGAAAAAAACTTTTAGGTAAAGTGACATGTTTGTTGTGTTGTATTTTTTCATAAACTAAGTTTGAATGGGTCTTAAATTATAATTTACATTTTAAAATTATTTGAGCTTTTATAGTATATTATAGTTACTTGGATCTATTGAATTGGATTTAAGGATTGATCGACAGATATAATGTTGAAAATATTTATACATTAGCAATAATATTATTTTTAGCATTGTTTCGGCACAATTACATTTACAAAAAAATATTATTTTTTTTTAAACTATCAGGAATTAAATTAAATTTGTAAATAATTATACTATAATTATTTAATTAAGATAGTAAAAAAACTATAATTAAGTATTAGACGATTAAAAATAATATGTACTTCAATTATAATATAGGTACAGGGGAACAGGGGCGTACCCGGGAATTTTTAAAGGAGGAGATCCAAATATTTTTGACATGTAAAAAGTGTATAATAAGTGATTTTCACCTTAAGAATTTTAAATTTTGTTAATCAATGGGGCGGGGGTGTCCCTTAAGTACGCCCCTGCAGTGGAGCGTAAAATTATCCGCACTACATAATTTTTGCACAAACTTATTTATAGATTCCGGTGTTATAAAACATTTAAATTCATGTTCATTGTATATTTTTAATCACCCCTCAGTCCCTATTAGTGCGTATAATGTATGCTCCACTGTATTGGTAGTAAAATATCCTTTAAAGTTTGATATTTATTAATTAAACTACCCAATTAACTAAAAAAGTCAATGAATTTGAAACTAATTTGTATTATACCTAATTTATGTATTTTATTTTATGTTTGCTATTGATTATTAAGGTTATAAAAATGTATAAATTATATTTTGATTTAACCACTATTCATTATTTTAAAGGTATATTGGAAAGATACAAGTTGAGCTATCATTTTGACAATACTGAGAATGAACCTCAAATTATTAATCATACACATTTTGAAACACAAGATCGTGTTTCTGGAGATTCATCTAAAGTTGTTGATAAATATTTATTGCATGATAAACGATTAAACAAACTATGGGACCAAGCTAAACAATCTGGTTTTACAAGTAATATAACTAATAATTACTAATTTTTAACTAGTTTTTAAATGAAACATTTTTAAAATTTTTTTTTCATTTATATTTAGATATTGAGCTATTAGCCCTGAAAGATGAATTTTTAAGCCACCAAAAAAAAATTGATGAATTTTATTCGTTGACAAATGAAATTGAGCACATGCAAAATGATATACCTATAGGTAAATATATTTTATTAACTCAAAAATTATTAATTGAGTTTTTACAATTAATTTTCACTAAAACTTATACTTTTTAGCAATTTCAAAAAAAGGATTAAAAGATGATCTCAATTCATTACACGAATCTCAAGATTTTACAGATTTCAGTCATAAACAAAGGAACTTACAGTAAATAAAAATGTGTATTTAGATAAAGATAAAAAAGGCAATCATTATCCATAGGTATTATGCTGCCCTTAAATGGTTCTATTAGATTTGTAATTGCCGGACAGGTCCAACTGTCCAATCAGTCCAAGCTGTTTAGTACACAATAAAAATAAGTTAGTCATCCAAAAAGTGTATTGAATTATGAAGCTAATATTTTTGTATTTAAATAAGCCTATCTTTGACACAACCCATAGTATATCATTATTATTATTATTAACATTCATTTAAGACTTGTATGGCATAATCTAATATAATTGATCGAAAACTAAAAATACTAGGGTTTACCGTGTCTTTTCATAACAATGTAGTAGTTACATTATAATATTAATTTCATTACTACAATACTACCATCCCCAGATCAGTAGTGCATCTAAGATTTTTTTAAGGGGGGATATACAATTTTTAATAGACATTCAATATACGCATATTATATTCATATTATTATATAAATGTTGCATTGTATACAAAATTTGGTCTCGGGGGGGGGGGATGATCACTATATCAACCCTTGGATACGCCACTACCCCAGGTCATGTATCGAAAAAGAATGGGCCGGTAGAGATATTCGCTGCCCCTGACTTGAAACTCTGCGCACGCCATTGGTTATATCTGATACTATACTTTACTCAATATTTTTTGGTCCAAACTGGAGAAAAATAATCCCGCACAGGGATAATAAACTTTGGTGTGTTTTTTTCACACCGATTTGGGCGAACAGATTTTTAGATTATGTCTATGGGTGTGATATATTATCAATATTGACGTTATTTGGAAGTTGAGACATAATTTTTTGATAGGTAGTTCAATGCATAATTTCTAGAAAATGTTTATTCTCATTCTTTAAAGCTAGTAGTTTGATTTGTATTTGTTAATATTGTTAAACCATACGTTACATAGATTTTTATTCTCCTGTACTAGTAACATCAATCTAAACATCCATTTAACTGTTGATTAAAAAATGTATGTTACAAAATATATTTATACCTAATTTTTCTAATTTTTTTTTCTAATTATTTGTTTAAGACAGAATATCATTATTCATTAACTTGGCTTTATAAGCTTATTATTTATAAGTTTTTTGCATACAATACCAATAAAATACTTATTTTATTTTTTGGTTAACCCCATTAAGATTATGATAATAATTATGTAGACTTACTGTTTAAAACTTGAATCTGTACATTTTATTCTTTTCTATTTACATTATTTAGAAATCAAGTACGTGATATAAAAGATAGTTTTGATCGTCTTCATCGACTATCACTAACCGGTCCAAATAGTGAAGAGTTTGTAGAACCTAAAGTACAAGAAATTTGGATTAAAGCTCAAGAAACAAATTTTAGCAAAGATGAACTGGAACTTCTGCATGTAAGAAATAATGAGTTATTTTAAATTTCATGTTGAACAATTTATACATATTAAAAACTTTTAGGATGAATTAAAAGAATATGAGAGACGGTTATTAAAACTTCGACATTTTAATGTGGATCTAGCAGCTGGAAATGAACATGATAATATTGAAAAAAAAATTAAAAAAGAGAGTAGAAATGTGCAAAAGTTACACAAAATACTGGAAGACAAAATACAAAAACGGAGAGAAGAACTATAGACTTGTACTGTCGTCATTTTTGAACAAAATTATATTTTTAATTATTTATATTTGTTTTTTTTCATTTAAGAATTTACCGCCTTCAACAACTAAGGTTATTAGCCAAGATTTATACTTATTGTTAATATTAATTTTATATCAATAGCAACTAGAGTCTACTAAATTTTGTTTGTACATATTTATTTTATTATTATTTATAATAATAAATTGCCTGTTGGTTTTCTCTAAAACTTTTGTAATGAACAATAAAGAAAAATCTATTGTTACTCCTATATTTGATTCATTTGGGTTAAGGGATACTAACAATGACACAGTTGATGTTATTAAACATGAAAAAGTAAGATTTAATATCATGTTATTTTATTATAAATGTTTTAATAATTTGATTTTATAAGAATTTACTTTTCTTCAGTTGACTCAAATTTATAAAGGTCCCATTGTAAGAGGTTGTTATCATGGCCTAGGCTTAATAATTTGGATACAAGAAAATGAAAAGCAAATATATGAAGGGTATTTTTATGTAAATCAGATACACGGTTATGGTCGTATGATTTATTCCAATGGTTTGATTTTTGAGGTAATAACCAAACTATGACAACTTGAATAAATAACCTTTGCAAAATTCATTACAGGGACTCTTCAAAAATAACATGCGTTTTGGACCTGGTGTGATGACATATCCTGATAAATTCCAAGAAGTGGGTTTTTGGATAGGGACTCGTATTGTTCGTTTAAGTTATAATTTGACAACTCGTTTAGTTCCATCATACTCGCCAAATGTTTCTACTAAAATAAAATTGCTTCAATTCAAACATCTCATTGATCTTACTCAAGTTAGTTAAAGTTATTAACATTTTTTTGGATAAAAAAAATGTAAGTTATTAAATATTTGATTCTTGTTTTAGCCACCTCATTCAATTATAAATATGCGTGACAACAAGGAAAAATATCTTAATAATAATTACTCATGTCCATACACAAGACATTTTAGCAGTTTATTTTTTGATTCAAAAATATTTGATACTGAATTCATTTATAAATCCATAGTATCAGAGAATAACAAAGAAATAAAAAAAGAGAATCGATTCATATGCGGCTATGATTTGGTCAATTTGATACAAAATAACTATTTAGTAGGTATCTAATTAGAAATTTAAATATTTAAATTAACACCAATATATTTTATTATAACTAGTAATTACAAAACCTAAAAAAAGTTTTTACCTAAATATTTCTGAATTCTGCTTTGGAATAACACTGAAGTGGATGATATTTTAATTAAAATGATTTTTGTTTGCTTACTAAAATTATATTTATTTTTTTACCCAAATAGAAAATATCTTACAAAAAAACTCCACAGTCAAATCGCCAGTTTTTATCGAACTGTAGGATTGGCATTGACGAACAATATGAAATTCTAAATGACAAGTCGTGGTTCGTTATTATTAATAAAAACGACAATATTCAATCAAATGAAAAAAAATCTGAAAATTATCATGATGATATAATATGTTACGACCGTATTTTAGCATACAATAACCGCACTTTGGACAAAATGATATTAGCACATGCTTATCAACAGCAATTTGGTGAAGTAGGTACCTATTTTTAAGACGTTAACAATAAAAAAAAAAAACCAATGCATTTCTGTACACTTATTATGTACTTTTAGAAGACCTTGCTATACGATGTTGACGATGTTTGGAAAGGGAAACGGAATATGTTCATGCCCTCGCATAGTCATGAGTTAGAAGCTGTAAAGTTGTTAACAAAACTAGATATAAACTCTGAAAACATACAACAAACTATTCAAAAATATGATATTGATTTGGATGTAGCCGATTCTCTAGGCAATACTCGTCTCATGATTTCTTCTGTAATATTTTATATTTTATATTTCAATATTTATTTTCATAACTTTATAGGTATAGGTACTTACTGACCTATTATAACCTATATCTATATTTTCAAGGCCAATGACCAACATGAAGTTATTAAATGTTTAATTAATCTTGGCGCTGACTTAGAATGCTACAATGACATAGGTTTTACTCCTTTAAACCTAACTATTATGCGATACATTTGTTTATTAAATAACATAAATTATTGGACTGAATATTTAATACCTCATGTCGATTTAAAATTTAATATTATAAAAGGTAAGTTATAATATACTTGTATCAATTAATTTATTATTGGTTTTTATTAATAAAACTGTCAATACCTGTTAGGTATACCTAGCTGGCATAAGCGCAACGAGGGAAATTTTTCTGGGGGGCTTGAATTTTATCAGCATCACATACCCTAATAATTAATGTTTTAAAATAAAATATGATTAAAAATCTGGGGGGCTCAGCCCACCAAGCCCCTCTACCCATAATTGCGATTATATGATTATAGGTAGGTACCTAGGTACTTCAATAATGTGGTTTAAAATTGAATATTATATTATACCTACGTTCTTGGTATGTAGTATATTTCATACTTGAAGATTAGGTATTTAGGTACCTGACCTACCTATATATACACCTATATAATATATTTAAAATACTTTAGGGATCTTAGGGCGAAGCCCCCCCCCCAAACATAGTATACATTTTTTTAAGCTTATTCAATATTATTATTATTTTTTTTTATTGGATAACCCGCAGAAACATAGGCCAGTGGTTGTGGGGAGGGAACTATGGGGTTTTAGGATGGGTAGGTTGGTACACGTGTGTGTTGCGTTTCGGCAGAATTTCTAATGGGGCACCCGTAGGTATCTGCCATGTCCCGGGTGCGGGATGGCGGCACTTGCTCTCCGGACATCATGACTTGCCCGAAGAAAAATGCCGGACGCGGACGAGGTATCGAACGAGCGTCGGCTGCTCGGTCACTGTGTCCCCCTCAATATTATTATAGCAGATCATCAGCCAAATCACTATTTGCGCCTATGTTGTGTACAGTATATTTTGTATAACTATATAATTATACTGAACATTTGTTTTAGAAGATCAACACATTACATTAAATAACATACAGACAATAAACTTCTTTCAGCCAGAAAATATAAAAAATATGAAGGTAAATTGTACTTAAGTATCTAAATATTTTACCAAGTGAAAAAAAATCAATACGTCTTGTAGGCTGTATTGCTGTATAGCAAGTTTGTAATGCCTACTATTTGTAGGTAGCCAAGGTAGGTACCAACTACCAATACTTTTTCGTATATACCTATTCTCTAATATACCGTATGCGATGGCCGGTGGCAGAAGATATATACCACCTATCCCAATGCGGTAGGTACCAAACTGTTTCATAACGAGTAGGTACCTACATTTAGTATTTCCAGTTTCTGTGGATTGCAATACTCTTGTGCTCCTAATTTAGGACAAAACTTGACCGTAATGAGAAAATGTAGTCCTTTCTCGGAATATACCCACATTTACGAGACACTTCTGCCTTCTGGTGCTGTTATGGTATAATCAACTGATGATAATTAGCAATAAAAATAATTATCAGTATTTTATTTTACTGCATAATAGTATAGGGTTGCCAGATTTTGAAATTACCAAACCGGGACATCATATATTGAATAACCCCTTTGCTTTGCTTACATCTTAATTTATAAGTTACCTATATAGAAATAAGTACCTATATCCTTTTTTAATTTAAATATTTATTTAAGCCAAATAGCCAATACAATATTGTTTTACATTAACTTACTACTATTGTTATTAATTTTTACTAGGTACTTATTACTTATATTGATACATTTCATTTGAATGAATTAAAAAAAAAAGAGAAATACCTATATTAAAAAAAATTACCTAAATTTAAAAAAAGATCAACATGTATTATTATAAATTACTGGGCACATAGGTTAGTAAAAAAAGAGTGCATAAATGCGTGTTAAACAGTAATAAACAAGCTTCAGTTCTAGTTGTAAACTTGTAAACAATCTATGATATTCATTCAAAAATGATAAAAGCATGACAATTGAGTTTATTTATAAATTATATAATTTCTTGATTGAATAATAGTTTACAGAAAATTATGATGTTGCTGAAGAGATGATTTCGACACCGATTGCAATATCTACAAAAAAGTAAATCATGATATTATATATTTATTGTTTATAGGTTATCGACTTAACAAGTAGGTTTATAGATATAATAAGTTTAAAGTTTGTATCATCTCTGAACATTTTAGACGAACATTGTTAGACTCAGTAGAAGACACAATACTACTTTTGATTAATATGGGTGCTAAAGCAACAACTTGCACCGTTCCGAAAATATCAATTCATTTAGCCTTATTGACTATAAATTCAAAAATTTTAAAAGCCGTGTTCGATGCTGGAGGATCTCCAACTTATATTTTATCCGATGAGGTCCACTCAATAGAATTATAAAAACGTATACACTATTACGTTTTCTAATTATAATTTTATATTGTAGAACTACAAATTAAATTTGTTACACATGGCTGTTATGATGCCCACAAACTACAGCGTTGTACAGTGTATTAAAGTTTTAATTACGCATCATGTCAACCCAAATTCAAAATCATTAGTAATTACTTTAAATTCTTATTAGGTACTTACATTATATTAATAATTGATAGATACTTTATAACTTATATTACCATTCAATATGTTTTTAGCCTATGTTTAGTATTTTTCGACATGAATTACCATGGAGTAAAATATCAAATGAAACTAATGCTTCTATGACACCTATAGACATTTTTTGCTTAAAAGAGAATATATACGAATTAGATGAAGAATTAAGTGTCGATGAGCAATCAGAAAATGAATTAGCCTCTATACTTTATGACGTTACGGAGAAAAGTCATACTTATTGCGGTCTTAAGCCCATAGCTTTAGCTATGTTAACAGGAAAATTACATTTGACCAAAACGTTTTTGGAAAAAAATAGATCAGTTGTAAACGAAAACATTTCTGGTTTTGGAACTCTATTGTCATTATTACTTAATCCATTTTACAACTTCAACTTATCAAATACGATACTAAATAAACTGTTGGATTTGTTGTTAAAATCAAGTTCAAATCCTTTAAAGATTGTTAAGATTTTAGTTAAGAAATTCAGAGGCAATATTTGTGAATATTATTCCAGTGTATCTGAATCGAAAAAGTATTCTATTTGGTTTTAAAAATAAAATTGCAATTGACTCGCAAATTTTATTTATTATAGGCTCAGTGGAGAAATACAACCATCGTGCTATTCAAATGTCTCTGAAATAGAAAAGAAATTAAGAAATTCTGGTAGACAAATCTTAGATAGAATTTATTCAAAAAGAGCTACTGTTGCACTAATGTAAGTAGTCACACAATTAATTATAAACATGACATCCCTTTAGTTATGTACTCCATGCCTATACATTACAAATAAATCAACAATACGAACATTAAGAACATAGAATTTAGCATAGGTACCTACCTAGTACCTACACTTACGGTCGTGTTCATATTGTATTGATAGACCATAGGTAGGCTATCTGATATTATAATAATATATACCTTTATAATATTGCGCCAAAATGATCTTTTTATCTGTAAGAAATCAAGATCACAATCATAAACATTGTATATATTCAAATCGTGTTATTTTCTTTGACTGCAACAGCTGCATTTGTTCTTCAATTTCAATTTCTTTGTTTTTGATATCATTTCTTGTATTAATAAAATTAGTACTTCTAATATTGATATTTGTTTCGCATTATACATTTAACAAAACGTTTATAAATTGATAAAAATTTGGATGTGTGAATTTTGAATGGAAAGATTCACAACTGTTAGTGGTCCTCACCAATGAATATGTAAATGAGGCCCACATCTCTGGAGAATATTGTGAGCTTTTAGGTACTAGAATAATTTTCTAAAATATAATCAGTAAAGCATTCTATTCGATAATCTGGAGGGAAAATAGAAATTAAGTCATCGGTGAAGCAATCATTGACATTTGGCGTGTTTAAAAACGAAAGCCTAAAATATATTTTTTAACATTTACCAATTTCAGAGTTTTTATTTTTGTATTCAAAAACTATATAACGAATGATTGAATTTTTCTAAGCCATATATGCTTGTCCCAAATGAAAACGACAACCCCTAAGTAGACAACTGTTGTGCTGATGGCCAAACTTATAACATAAATTCATCCATTATGGTACTCGGCGTACCTCGTTAGTCGTAAGCTAGAGTGTATAAGTATTATATAATGATATCGGTAGACTGTAACATATTAAATTAAATTTGAAATTCCCGGCCTATATAATATTATATTACCTATTTTATTTTATTATTATCTGACGAAAGATATACAAATGATATTAACAATATCACGTAGTCGTCTCCATATAGGTACTAAGTATAGTATGGTTGATTTTATATTTTACACAACATTTTTCTCGGACTCAATTAGTATATTTTTGGTTTTCCAATCGCGGAGTCAATATTAGTATATTTCTCATTTATACCCGGGATTCAATTAGTATATATATTATTTTTTTCCCGTTCAGGTATTGGGGCTTAAATGTTCAATTAGTATATAGCGATAATACGGTAATATTACTAATTATACGGGTACATAATACCAGAGGGTACACCCCCGTAATTGTGCCACCGATAATACCTATGTATATTTTGTAAAATAATTTGTTAGTTTTTCCGTTGTAGACGACAATAATTGACGATTATTCAAATAAAAAAAATATTTATTTACTTTTATGGTAAACTGCGTGTACCTATACTGTCAATTAAAAAAAAGTTAATATAATATGGTAGGTTGGTACATCATTGGATATTGTTTAATCAACAGCCAGCGGAATCAACATAAATTCATCGGAATTGATAGAACCCAATAATATTAACCTATTAAAAGTGTTTAATATTATGAAATATAAAACTAATTTCAATACAATAATATTAATTTAACATATTTATAATTTTTAGAAATGATTATAAAAACCCTTTATTATCAGCTGATGAAAAAATGGCAATGTTGCATTGGCTGAATTTGGGTAATATAATGTTGATGCATCAAGCAACAATTGTAAAGATGTCGAATAATCAGTTATTTACGTTTAGAACTATAAAACATAATACATTTGTATGCATTTATATTCTATACTATATTTCAGATTTAAAATTCAATTTAAAAACTAATTTATTATTTAGAATTTAAAAGAAAAAAAGAAAAATGAAATATACGCATTATGTTTACAACATATGAAATTAGCAACTCGTAATCAAATTGTTCTCACTAAAGTAGGTTTAACATTTTTAATATAAAAACATTTTATATTCCTGCAAATATTTGTATAGGAAGAAAGTCAGGTGTGTTATGAATGTTTGCAACATCAATCAAAAAAGATGGAAACTTGTTCAAGTTGTTATTTTGCTCTACTTTGTTCAGAATATTGCAAAAATCGACATAATGAAGAATATAATTGTAAAGTACTAATGAGCCAGAGTTATATGATTAAAATTCAAAGTGAACTAAATGACAAACAAATTTATAAAAATTCAAATTTATCTTTTACACGTCGCATTTCTAGTGAAAAATCTAGAATGAATAGTATGATTTAGTTATTAATTTATATGAATTAATATTAAATTAAGAGTGATTTTATAGGTGAACAATTGGAAATCCTTAAATACATTTCTTCAGCTTTAGTATCATCACAGTTTTCAAAATCGTTTACATTAACAATGCTTTCACGGTCATCAGTTTTTTCAAAAACATCGGACTACTCATCTTCAGGTACCTATACATAATAGGTATGCAAATACAGTATTATATAATTGTATAGTATTTACTGATTGATTATGATTATAGAAAAACAAACTTTTTTCAAATTATTTTAATTGGTTAAGCACTTTAAAAAATCTTATATTTTAGCTGAAATTTTATTTCAGTAAGCACTATTAAAAGCCTCAACCCCATGTGTCCCATTAAATAAATAGGTACTATAATAATACATATATAATTTCCCTTATTGCATTGACAAAGAACTCAAAGAACTTTTTGGTTTTCAACAAAATCGATTTTGGTTTTTGGTGTATCTCTAAAAAAATAACCATAAATACATACAATTTTTGTTGAATGTTTATATCAGCATTTTCTATACTTGACAAAATTTTGAAAATGTGTTGACTTGTTTTTAGCTGTGTTTTCAATTTAATTTTAACATATTAGCGACTGACGGAAATTACAAATAATGCAATATATACACAATATATAATAATATAGTATTGTAGTTTGGTAAATTATTCAGATAGGTACTAAGATTTACTTAAATAAAGTCATGAACAATCAGGAGTGTACCCAAAAATTTTTAAAGGGGGGGGGGTCCAAATTTTTTTTGACATGTAANNNTGTTGATCAATGGGGGGGGCTCCAGACCCCCAACCCCCCACCTTTGGGTACGCCCCTGTGAACAATTATAATTCCATCGTGTATTTGTAATTTTAGATGATGCAAGTAATTACAATCAGTCTAAGCAATCTATGCAGTCTATGCACACTATGCAGACAATTCAGTCTATGCAGACCATTCAGTCTATGCAGTCTATTCAGTCTATGCAGTCCAAGCAACCTAAGCAGTCTAAGCAGTCACAAGACAAAGTTATTTACGAACCCCACTCAACAAACTACGAATTTAAAGATGAGTCTAACTATTCTAGTACTAATAAAATGTACGATTCAGTATCTTCACTAATCAGCAATATAAGTGTCAGAAGACATAGTAACGGTCTAGATTACGACAAGAAGAATTCGTCGAATGTTCACTCGGATATTGAAGTTATTATTGGTATTAATGCTATACTATATTCTCTTATTATAGTCTATATAGACTATAAGTAGGTAATACAAAATTCGTTTAGATTGAAAGGTAGGTACTTTAAATTTGTAAAATATTTTTCAATCTAATATTTTTTAATGAAAACAATCCATACCTATAATCTATATTCTTAATTTCTAGATATAGGTACTTATAAATTATTATAATACATATATGCATTTTTTTGTTAAGAATACTTTCCAAATGTATTCAGAATATGTATTTAAATACTTTATGTCATCTGTATTTGAAATATGCATTCAAATAATTTATAATACTTTTTTTTAGTTCAATGAATTTTATATTGAAATATTTGTACGTTATTTTTAGTATAAACACTTAAACTTATTTATAAATATTTAAATTAAATAGTTAATACATACTCACTTTAATTATTGGTTCAAGAATTTCAGATCTCTCATCTAATAGCTTATATTATATTATAAATAGTTATATGATTAGACGTGCCAACTTAAACTTCTGCTAGGTGAATTTCAGTTTTAGATATTCTGTCATCTGCTTATTTGATGCAATTTTATAAATTCTTATAGCACCGTTGTAAAATATAATTTTATTTATTTATTTGTTTATTTAACGCCAA
>WHPZ01566181.1:0-32764 GCA_016617965.1 Macrosiphum rosae
TAACTGTTAAACTAAAGGAGATAAACGTGATCTGCGGAGCCTACAACTTGCTATGTTACGCACTTGTAAGACGGAGACAACGAATGTGAGTGTAGCGTCCTCTTAATAAGAGTATCTACGACGTATAAGTAAAATGTATTGTTGTGTTTACTTTGCAATAATCTAATAGCTGTATCTATAAAACGTGTATCAATATTTTCTAATAATAACAACCTTAATCTTAATTTCAACTATTTAAATTTAACTATTTCATTATCTAGGCCCATTGCCCAAAAGTCACATAGTTATGTTATTCGACGTGCAAGATTGCATATAACTCAAAGTTAAGGTATATAATATGCAAGGACGCAAGGTATATATTATATCGTATCAACACACTTCGAACCAATCGTGTTAGATAAACTTAAAAACGGCCGAATAGCGTCATATTCGCCATCATAGACCTATATATTGTATGAGTGTTATATAGATCGTAGTGTTCTTCCGGGAAGAGAATTCTCGCGATTGTTGTTATCGCTTCTTCGAAACGGAATTTGGATTATATCGCATCTCCGCCAAAGTAGGTAGGTCAACTGTCAACTCGTGATTATCACCGGAACATTAAGCAGCCGCGTGTTTACACAGCGGAAAACAGAAAATCTATCTTCATAACTACTGTTGAATCAATAATTGTTTGAATACCTACTACGATTGCCGCGGAAAATCATTTTCAGTGATCTACAATAAATTATACTTTTTTTTCTTAATTTACAATTTTTCCGATCTGTAATTTATAATAATACTTAATACTACATACGATTAATAGTAAGTAATTATAATTAGATAACTCACGGGTGACCGTGACAAATTAAAATATAATGTATTATTAATATTTAATAATATTATGAGATCCTTAATATTTGAAAAATAAAAGCGTAACCGTTGGCGACTCGACTGTTTTATATTTTGTAATATTTTACTAAAGAGTAAAGACGGCAGCTGCTCTTTAAGGCTCTAACATGATTATAATAACAATAACAATAATGATAATGACACGTTGTGAGCCTACAGCGAAATATAAATTGCGTCTGACATTATTGTAGTTGCTCGCTGGGTGGTAAATCGGTTAGAACGTAAAACAAAAAACTTTATTGCCGTCTGCAGCTGGTAGCTATAGTTGTTTATATATTGGTTCGTGATGTTATGCACTTATGTCTTATGTGGATTTTACCATGAGCCGTGTGAATTTACGATCCACAAGTTAAACTATGATGAGCGTTGAGCGATGGTCTGTGTCTTCACGGCCCACGGGTAATATCTTCGGTCTTCGAAGTCCCAAAAGACTACGAATTACGATAATAATGGTAAATATAATGGCGTCCACGGAAACCACGATACAATAGAGAGCCAAATAGCGCGGCTACCGATAATTTCGCGTCTGTTGTATCGGATGCACTGTCACCGCCACCCACAAGATCGCGGTCGCCTCTTCCCACTTTCCACAGTTTCCAGTCGCCGTGTGGCGTGTGTTCGACTAAAAAAATATTTAGTAACGACTAACTAGTAGCGTACTAGCGTAGTAACTAGTAGCGTACTAGCGCTGTGCCGTTGTACACTTATCTTTTATCTATGACACTTGTACTGTTGTAGTTATACACTGTTTCAGTGTAGTGGGCTGTAGGCAGTAGCGTTCCTCATCTGTTCGTGTGCCGACGACCATAATATCAATTTGCGCTGTTGTTTCTCCCGGGCCTGCGACATCGTCGTCCCGACATTTCCCACCCGAAATAAATATGTGTCCGTAGAATCCGCGATAAATATATCGCACGTAGGTACCAGGTACTAACATACCGACACAGCGTATCGTCACCACTCGAGAAGATAATAATATCACCATGGCCACCAGAGACGAACCGGGAATCGTGGATTTTGTCCTGCTGGACGAGATCACGATCGAGGGATTCATGGAAAACCTGACGTTGAGGTAAGTGCAGATCGTTAAATGAGCATTGAGCATAATATATGATTTCTCCCCGCCAAGAGATTTAAACATTTTAAACGAGAAAAAAACTGTCATTGATAATGATAATATTATTATGGTTGATAATTTATCCGTTGACTGTGGTTACGCCGTTATCCGTTCAAAAACTACCCTCCACCCGCGGTCGTGTGCGCCGCTATACACCCGCTCTCGCGATTGGTCAGCCCCGTCCAATCGACGCAGTGTCCTTGACAATTTTAAGATAATTTTTGAATTTTCTTCTGAACGCCGACGGAATCCGCGGTTAATATCTGGCCAGATAAGGCCGTCGGGTGTCGACTAATCGTGACTAATAATTAATAATGAGACTATAATAATAATATAATATATTATTATTTTTAATATATCGTAAGTCATAATGCGGCACAGACATTGTGTAGTGTACTGGTGTGTCATTGAATAATTACTACGATGATGTCATACTTACATTACAATATACATATATTAGGCGTATTGTGTATGCACACAGCGGTAGAAGTATTACGGTATTATAACTATTAAAATTCCTACGTCGTCGGAGCTTATAAGGTTTTCTAATTGAAAAATAATAAAATTATGCCTACGTATTACACTCTTACTATATAGGTATAGTCTTACTGCTTGAGATATTATGACGAATCAATCCTTGAATCTCATAATATTCTCATCCTATGCGTATGTAACGATGATTACACTTTACACTTGACGGAAATGTTTTTATACATTTCACTTGAGAGTTGAGACTAATTTTAAACAGTCGTTTCGACAGTAATTACCTCGGTAGTACATTAGTACATTACATATTATCGAGCATATTATTAATTATTATCATTAGTTTTTTACTGATAGTAATTAATTATAAGAATAAATATTATGTCATAGGTACTTATAGTCTTTTTTCGATTGTTTTTTAACAAAAATAAACTACCTATCTAATGTACAAACGAAATATTTTTTTGTTATTAACATAATATAATATTTATTTGAAACGTCTGTAGTCTTGTTATGGGCACTAAAAAATTATGTTTTATAATTGTTCACTAATCAAAAAGATACAGCCAACCATATTTATCATTTAACTATGTTGGATTTTATTAGTCATTTGTGAGAGAATATTGTACTGTAATCTTAACATAAATGCATTATTTGTGTACTTGCACATTACATATTTAATATTCAATTATTCCAAAATGTATGTAGATAGGTAAACTTATTATGTTTTATGTATTAATGCATATCATTATAATTTATAACAATACAATTTAAGTAGGTAGCTACCTACTTTTATTTTTTAATTTATTAGGTTAACATAATAATAACAAGATAGTTAGAAAACAAAATTCTGCTTCTATACTTTATAATTTTATAAATATGATTATTCTATTTTTAAACATCACATATCATCATTTTACACATCAGTTTATTAACATTTATTTATTCTGCATTTTACACCAAGTATTTTACCTTGGATTTAGTTGTACCACAGAACAATACCTGGTTGTACCTAGCCTAATATTCTTCATTTCTAATACATTAAATATATATCAAAACTTTTAAAATTAATTAAAAATTGAGAATGTTTTTATGTGCTATGTAATATAGAATACAAATCGAAAATTAGAATTCTTATTTTTTTAACCATAAAACCATTCGTTTTAAATTGGTAATTCCAGGATACCTAATACTTGCTCTGCAGTTATACCACAGATATGAAATTTTTCACATAAACTGAGGTTATACGGTATAACTTATACCTGTAAATAATTTACAATAAATATGGTATTATTTATTTGTCTTCTTGTTACTATTATCTAGGTACCAATATGGTATTCTTTAAGAACATACTTTTAAAAAAAAAATTTGAATTATTAATTTCAAAATGTATTGATAATAATTAATTAGAATCGCGGAAAAAAAAACAATAAGGAAAAAAGCCCACGGAAAAAAATGTCCAGAAATATAAATATGAACTCAATATTATGTATAGGTCATGATATATTATGCTATAACACATAAGTTGAAAGTCAAAAAATGTCAGTCTTAGGTACCTATATAGATGCTACTTTAAGTTGTAAGTCAAAAAACATAATTCTTAGGTATATACATACTAAAATGTTTACAAAAATTACATAACTATATAAATAATAATATAATAATACTTAATACAAAACAGGTGGTAGTATAATATATTTTAGATAACTGATAATATTTTGGTATGTATATACCTACCTAAGACTAATGTTTTGTGACTTATAATTTGGAACACAATATATCGTGGCATATACGGTATATATAATATTGTGTTCATAATTATATTTTAATTTTATTTACAATCTATATTTTATACATTTAACAATTAATTATTATTTTCATTATAATATATTATTATATTTTGTCATAAGTACATAGTAATTAGTACTCAGGAGTCTCATATATATTTCTTCATGTTTATATTTATGTTAATTTTATATTTCTGAGCTTTTTTTCCATGGGTTTTTTATCCGCCTAACAATTTTTTAATGTAGATATTATGATTTTATTTGAAAATAAGTAATTTAGCAATTAATTTAATTAGTATATTATATACTGTACTGCACAATAATTCTCTTTAAAAAAAAAATGAATTGATATAACTATGACACTGTAAAATACAAATAACAATTAAAAAGTATGGGTACTAAATACAGTAAACTTAATTTGGATAATCCTATATTCCTGTTTCCAATATTTATGTGTATTATTCTAAATATACAATACTAAAAACAACACTAATCCAAGATTTGTTTTACCCTTTCTAAGGTCATGAATCAATACACAAATAGGTTGGTGGCAATAGTTGAACAAATTACTTTCAAACAACAAAAATAATAAAATATGAAACTATTAGGTACCTAATTTACAAAATATCTGTATTATGGAACTGTGATAAGTGATAACCTTAGATAGAAACTAATTAATTTTATTATAGGTACTCATTGTTATATTAATTCGTATTTTTTATTTTATTGGGATCATTAATACATACTGCTTATTTGTGTATATATTTTCTTTTTAGATTAGGATAATTCTTTTCACTGTATAAAACAATTTCTGAATTAAAAAAAGTTTATGAGATAAATGCTATTAGGTCATTTAAATTAAAATGATTATGAGATACCCATATGGTTATATAGTTAGTTGTAAATTCCGACAAAATTGTTTGAGTATTATTGTATATGTATCTATTAATGCTTGACCTGCGACAAAATAATTATATTTAAAATGAAATTGTATACTTCTATTTATCTACATGGCTTAATATTTTATATTTTAATGTGCTCCATTGAAGTATCAAATTAAACAGTAGAATATAGAATATTCTAATGTTTAATTTGATACATATCCTCTTAGCAGTCAATGTCAACAACTGGTTTTTTTTCTTTTCTAGCTATGCACCATGCCCATATTAGAACAATCGTCTGCAATGAAAGCTAATCAAAATATTTTATACATTTGTGCCATTTACACTATCTCTAAACAACTATGGATGAAGTGTATCCAAAGCTAATTTCTACTTTCAAATGGATTCTTATTTAATCAACATTTATAATTTTATAAGTTACATTACTTACACATTTAACTATATACTCAGCTACCTATTTAATATTTATGTATACACATAATATTATAGTTTTATTTCTATACCTTACTGTTTATTATTTTCATAGTAATAAATTGTATATTTACATTATATATTATTAATTAATATACTAATATACTTAAAGATCATAAAATATGCCTAGGTACTATACAAAATAAACATAAATAGATTGTATTTATATTATAGCCTATAGGTTTATGACATTTTATGTATATACTTAATATGTATCTATCTATCCAGGGGCGCCCGCAGAAAATCAGCTAAGTGGGTGCAAAATTCAATTTATGTTATACATAGGTACATAGGTAATCACATATTTACATTATTATACACTGTTTTTTTGTTCATTAAAAAATCCCAGTGGGTGCAATGGTACCCACTGGCCCCTCTCTGTGGGCGCCCCTGTATCTATCTATCTATCTGTATAATATGCAAAAGACAAAGAATGTTTGCGATTGATTGACTGTGTCCTTTATGCATTTCTAAACCGTTGCAATGAAATTTGGTACAGAAATAGATTAGACCTTGGGGAAAAAGATAGTTTACATTTTGTCGCAAAAAAAAATGGTAAATAAGAGGTCCAACCCGGGGATGTCCTCAAACAAAGATTTTGAGATTATTATTATTATTACCTATTATTTTTGTTTGTAAATGCTTGCTATTAGTTTTAATAATAGTAATTATTATTAATGCAATAAGTCTGTGTATTTTAGTACAGAGTGTATAGAGTTCAAACCTCGGTTTCAGTGGACCAATTATTTGCATTTTTTGATACTTTAGAGTTAAATTATTCACTTATAAGTATGCACCACTCGGGGTGTACGATCTACAGCAGGTAGATTGCCTACCTGATGATATACTGCTCTCATGATCACAAAAATCTAGGAATAGCAACGCATTGCCGTGTCAGCTATATTTATAAAACAACAAAATTGAAAAAGTATTGGTAGGTAATTTTTGGATTCCTAGGTACCTATTAACATATTAATATTTGTTTCTGTTACATTGAAATGAACAATTATTTTATATTATTATGAGAATCTTGAAGAATGTATCATGTATTTTTATATTTGTATTCAACAATAATAATACAGCAATAATAGTTAGATATACATTTGAATAAGAGCCTAATGGACTGATGATAATAAATCCCTGAATAAAACTTATTCAATTATCAAACATACGATTTCCAAAACTTTTTATTTCAATCCTTCTATTTATTTCAGTTATTAAGTACAAAATTGCCTTTGCAAATGCATAAAGCACTTCATTTCTAACCCACTATTTTACAGTATCTAGTATCTACCTATATACTTTATACAAATAATGTATAAGGATTAAAGTCTCGTCTAAAGGTTAATTAAAAAATATACGTATATGTTTTTATGTTTTGTATAGAACCTAACATTTATTTTTACTATTAATTATGTAAAATGAAGGCTTTGAAAAAAATGTAGTTTTAATTTGATTGATTTTTATTATAATAAAAGTCCTTAATAAAAATTAACTCTGTGCTTTTTTACATGGCTATCCAACTACTGGAAGTAAGCCAAAAAATAAATAAATTATTGAGTTAAAGTTTAACATTATAATACACACATACACTTGAACAATTTGCTTTACTTTAATTAAAAGAACATTTTGTACTTATTGGTTATCGTGACTTCCTATACAATTTTCCACTAAACTAAATATTCTGTTATTGGGACTACCGCCGATAAACACTGCGTTATATTACATTAAAATAATTCTGTAATCTACAATACCAAATAATATAAGTAGTCTGCCCAACAAAACTTAAATTGTTAGCATGTGCCAACAACCCAATTCCTTGCAACATGCATAGACTATTTACTTTTTTTTACAGAATTTTACATTGCACATCAAAATATCTGTCTCTTAAATATTATTTTGATTTGTGACCCTCATCACAGTTTTTCTCTTTGATAAAATACTATATAGAAAAGTTACAAACAATTTTCTTTACCTAAAATATTAGATTTTAGAGATGAAAACGCGCATTACAGAAAATTAGTTTGTTTTTAGTGGCACAACGCTTTTATATGCCTTAAACTTTAAGTCTTGTTGGGTAGACCTACTTATATTATTTTTTCTTATAGATCACAAAATGTTCTTAAAATAATATAATATAATTGTAATGTTAACCTGTGGTATAGTTGCAGTATTTAGTTTACCATAAAATTGTATAGGTACCTAGTCACAATAACTAATAAGTACCCAACATTCCTATAGCTATTTTATATATTATAATATTATCTTTACACTCAGGTACCTTTAAAAATTAAATTAAAGTTGTGTGCTAGCCAATTACATTTTATAAAAATTTATTTTGGAAATAATTGGGTGGTTACACTTAATCAAAATGTATTCTTATCCGGGTATTTACTACCTACTTATTTTAATACAAGACCCAGCATTTGGCATACAATCTATTGTTGGCTCACTCTAGAAACTTATGTGAATTATTAAATTAAGTTTTTTATTTTTAATATCTTATTCCACAAAACTATTAATTTATTATGCAAATTAACTACCTACCTATTTTCTTTCCTAATAAATATATATTTTTCTTATTAGATTCAACTCTGGTTTTATATACACCTATATTGGGGAAGTCTGTATTTCTGTAAATCCATACCGCACTTTAAACATCTATGGTCAAGACTACATAAATCAATACAAAGGTAATATTTTTATTTCAAATGTAATTTATGAAAATTTATTAAGCTTATGCATTTTTTTTGGCTTTTTACCCATTTCTAATTGAATTTATACACTTTGTATGTTCTGCATGAAGGACGGGAGATTTTTGAAAATCCAGCACATATATTTGCAATTGCGGACTCTGCACACCGTAGCATGAAAATGCACAGTCAAGATTCTTGTATTGTTATTAGTGGTGAATCAGGAAGTGGTAAAACTGAAGCATCTAAGATTATAATGAAGTATATTGCCGCAGTCACTAACTTGACTGGTCAACAAGAAGTAGAACGGTAAACTACATATCTTGTTTAGAGAAATTATATTTAATTTTAATGTTGTTAATATATTATAGAGTAAAGAACATCTTGATTCAATCAAACATAATTTTAGAGACATTTGGAAACGCTAAAACCAACAGAAATGATAATTCCTCTAGATTTGGAAAATATATGGATATCAATTTTGATTTTAAAGGAGATCCAATTGGTGGACGAGTTATTAATTATTTACTTGAAAAATCTCGTGTTATACAACAACAACTTGGTGAACGTAACTTCCATAGCTTTTACCAGGTAGGTAATAAAATTAAAACTAAATGAGATTATTTGTATAAATATACATTATATTATTTAGGCGTTAGGAAATACAACACATAAAGAAGCTAGCAATTTAGGGTTGAATCCAGATCCCCAACATTATTTTTATACACAGCAAGGGAAATCCACGATTACATCAGCTGATAAATCTGATTTTCAAGCTACCTTAAGTGCTTGCAAGACACTTGGATTTTCTGTGATTGATATTAAAACCACTTGGAAAATTGTTGCCGCTATCTTACAATTAGTAAATAGATTTTGAAATTGCCAATAATAAATAATAATAACAATCTGACAAATTATTGCTCTGTTATTATTAGGGAAATGTAACATTTTCAACCAATGATGATGATACTATTGCTGTGACTAAATCTCATAATAATCCAGTTGAACAAGTATCCAAGCTGTTAGAGGTTGACACTAAAGATCTTTTAACAGCTTTAAGTAAACGTATAATTGCAGCAAATGGTGAAGTATTGCAGAAAGCTCACACTTTATCTCAGGCTGAAGTTGGAAGAGATGCATTAGCAAAAGTATTTTTACAATTATCAATTTTTGTACAATAAAAATATTATTTTTATTTTATTTCCTATTTGTATAGGCAATTTATGATCGGTTGTTCACTTGGATAGTAAGTAAAGTCAATGAAGCCTTAATACCATATATTGAAAATGATAAGTACAAAGGAGGAACTGTAATTGGAGTATTAGATATTTATGGATTTGAAGTATTTGAACAAAATAGCTTTGAACAATTTTGCATTAACTACTGTAATGAAAAGCTTCAACAAGTATTCATAGGTATTCGTTTAAATAATCAACTTAATCATAAAATAAATTGTATAATTAATAACTATTTATTCAAAATTTATAAACATTTTAATATAAAATATCTTTGTAGTTTAATAAATTGTATGTTAACACTGTTGTGTATCATATCTTATATAGCTTAATTGTAATTATGTCTACCATTTATTAATAAGGTTTGCCCGTAAGACAATAAATAGTACAAGCACATTTAATGAATCAATATGTTTTCATATTTTATATTTATTATTTTATCAATAGATTTGGTGTTACGTCAAGAGCAGGAAGAATACAAAAAAGAAGGCATAGCCTGGCAAGAAATTAAATATTTTAACAACCAAGTAATTTGTGACCTTGTAGAAAAATCTCATCAGGGTGTAATTGCAATTATGGATGAAGCTTGTCTGAATGTAGGCAAAGTAAACGATGAAGTATGTTGATTAATACAAATAAATATTATTCACTTGAATGATTAATTTACATTTACTTATTTAGATGTTATTAGAAGCCATGGACTCAAAACTGTCGTATCACAAACACTATTCTAGCAGGCAGGTGAATACATTGGACAAAGATTTAAAACATAAGACTCAATTTAAAATTTTGTAAGTGTTCATAATTTTAATAAATTTATAAATTTTAATTATTATTGTTATCTATTTCAAGACATTACGCTGGTGATGTAGTGTATAATATTTATGGTTTTTTGGAAAAAAATAAAGATACATTATTTCAAGATTTTAAAAGACTGCTTTACTCTTCAAAGAATCCAATTATTAGAGATATGTGGCCTGAAGGAGCCTTAGATATAAAATCTGTAAGTATAATTACATAAAATATTATTATTATAACTTGTCCATAAGTACCTAATAATTTTAATTGTATTGCTTTCCATAGACAACAAAAAGACCAGTAACTGCTGGAAGTGCATTTAAAACATCAATGATTGCTTTGGTCAAAACATTAAATAGTAAAATGCCATATTATGTGAGATGTATAAAACCAAATGAAAATAAGGCTCCTGTTGGGATAGACTATAAAAGAGTTGTTCATCAAGTTTCTTATTTGGGTCTATTAGAAAATGTCAGAGTGCGAAGAGCTGGGTTTGCTCATAGACAGCCTTATAGCAGATTCCTCAAAAGGTAAATGTGATTTTATTCATCATGTGCAATAAACAAAAATAAATAATACTTTGTAATGTTGTATTTAGGTATAAAATGATAAGTGGTTTTACATGGCCTAGTTATAAATGTAGTGACAAAGATGCCACCAGAGCATTAATAGATGAAAATAATTTTTCAAATGATGTTAAATATGGGATAACAAAGTTATTTATTAGATCACCTCAAACATTATTTGCCTTGGAAAAGGTATGTAAAATACCTAGGCACTTCACAATAAAATACATTAGTTATTTGATGACATTTTTTCAGATGAGAGCAGAATTAATCCCAGCTATAGTGATATTATTGCAAAAACAGTGGCGAGGTGCTATATGTCGTGCTAAATTTCGCAAAATGAAAGCTGCCTATTATATAATTAAATTTTATCGGCGTCATAAAATACGCACTTACCTTAAATCTGTCCTGGAAGCTCATAGGTTAACTAAACGTTTTAATTCATATTCAATGCTTATAGTTATAATTAGTTGATGAATCATTGTTTGTGTCGTAGAACTTGTGAAATGAATGCGCATCATAAGGAATCAATAGTTTGGCCACATACAAATTTTGCTGTTCGTCAATTAGAACCTTCATTAAGGTCTATATACAAACGATGGAAGGCATATAAACTATTGAGCCCCTATCCTAGAAGTGAATGGCCACAGTTGCGATGCAAAGTATATGCTGCATCTTTATTATGGGGGAAACGGCCAAGTTGGGGTGCAAAACGTATGTGGAGAGGTGATTATCTTTCATCACCTACAGAAAACGTAGAAAATGCAAATTATACAGTTGCATTGAATAACCTTAAGAACTCTGATCGTTTTAATCAGGTATTGATATAACATTTTAAATACTCAGTTAATTTAAATTGTTTTATTAGGTAATTATATTACTTGTATGATATGTAGGTGTTGTTTTCGAGTTTCATTCATAAAACTAACCGTTATAATAAGTGTGCAGATCGTGCAATATTAATAACTGATTGGGCAATTTATAAGTTGGACATAACAAATTTCAAACCAATGAAAAAAGGAATGCCTATACAAGAAGTAAAAATTTTGTGACAAAAAAAACCGATTGTAGACATAGGTATAATTTATTAACATTTAACTTTTATTGTTAGGTAACTGGAATGAGTGTAAGTCCAGGACAAGATCAACTGGTTGTAATTCATTCTAATCGAGGAAATGATCTTGTAGTTACTTTAAAACCAACTGCTGACATTAATGAAGACAGAATTGGTGAACTTTTAGGAGTCATCAGCACCAGATATTTCCAGTAAGAACATTTAAATTTATGATATCTTAAACAGTGTATTTGTATTAAAATGTAAAAGAAAAATATGAACTAATAGATATTAAGTAATATAGATTTTTAATGAAATGTATAAATTATTTATTTACATTATTTTAGATTGAGGAACTCCGAGTTGCCAGTAAATGTGTCCAACAAATTTAACTGTATGTTGGGCAAAAAGTCTCGAATGCTTCGAGTTGAAGTTAATCCTCAAACATCAACTGCAAGTTTTAGAAAAGATGATAATGGTGGTATTGTATACATCATACCACCAAATGTTGCAGTTCACCCATTTATTAAAGCGTAAATTCTGTCAAATATTTATTTTTTTTATTCAATCTTGTAAAAAATAAATGATCGAGTACAAAGTCAAAAATATTGAATTTCCTTTGGTAATTTATTCAAGGGAATTTCAGTTTTAATATCCGTTGAGTATAACTAAACTCTGAACAAGTTTTAAATTATAAATGTATTTTAAAAGATGGTTTATTGTTATTTTATTTAAAAATAAACTAACACGGTGATTTTAATTTAATTATTATTTTAAATTATTGATTAACAAATGTTCATGCCATTGGAATTTTGTGCCTTATATTAATTGATTAAACTGTGATTTCTAACTAGTTCATTTATATACTTCTTTACTATTTTTATGTGCAATTATAGTATTTCATACATATATTTTTAATTTTCATCACATTATTTTGTCGTAATTATTAATTCACATTCTTCTTAGGAAACTATTTAATTTTTATGTGTGTGTATTTGTATGATGTTTAGTTTAAGCAATTGAACCTATAACATATCAGCATTATTCAAATTTGTAAATTTTATACTTTATATTATCCTATTTGTATAGTTGTTAAAAAAAAATTTGTTTGTAATAACTAATAAGATATAATTAATTTTTTATATATATATTTGATGTAACTTGTATGTGTTTAGAAGCACTATAAAAAATATATTTTATTTTTTATTTAGTAGTATATTTTTGCTCAAGGTTCCCATCATATTATCCAAAAATTTTAATAATCTCTTAAATAACCTAACCACAATAATCATGTGGTTAAATTAAAGAATATTAATATAAAATTATCCTATTTGATGTATTTCACTAAATCCAAATTTGTGTAACTCATCTGTTATATTGTTATGAATTACAATTGATACTCAATAGTTCACAATTTTATGTTTTATTGTTTACAAATATAATTGGTAATTTTGAACTTATTATGTATAACAATTTATTTTTATTAAGTATTACAATTTTATAACATCAATGTAAGAGTTTAATGTTCATATTTTATGTGAAATATTTGCCTTTATTTTATTATTTTTGATCAATTTTGTTTATTTGATTGCCTGACTGCCTACAACCTAGTATTATATTAAAATTGAACTTATCTCAAAGAAATATATCAAGTTTTATTTTTCTATTTTAAAATGTTTCAAAACTGTGATCCATTAAGGTCCATTTATTTATTTATACATCAAACACCTTTTGTCATTGATTTTTTGAATGAAAATATAAAAATATAAAAATATAATGATATAACAACAATAAATAAATTTATATACAGTACATTATTTTGTTAAATCCTTTTCATAACAGTAAGTTCATGATATATACAAAAACAAGTGTAAATAATATGGTTTTCATTGTTTAGAGAGGGGATGGGTATCATCAAGTTATGAACAATTTATTAAATTCTCAAATAATTTATTTTGTTAATTGCTGATAGTTAAAAATAAAAATTATTTTTATTATCAAGTATACACATTTACCCTTATCCATAACTGACATTGAACAAAGAAATATGATAAAATTGTAATTTTATTTTTTGTATTTTTAAATAAATTGTAAGTGAAGTTACCACCAATTAAAACGAAACTTCCAATATTTTTATTTTGACCATAATTATGGATTATATTATTTATGATGTGTAATTGTGAATATTTAAGTATATTTATCATTACCTATTGAATACTTTTTTTTATATTAAGTTATGACTATCAGTGGCTGTCAAATGATTTTATCAAAGGGGGAGTATATGTCTGATTTTTTACAAGCACTATTTGATTAGTAAAAATATAATTTATGGTTATCAGATATTAAACATTAAAAATAGGTCATGGGGGGGAGGATCTATCCCACTCATCACCGCCTGACCGCCACTGACGAGTAGGTACATTTTTCTAATTATTTAAAGGCCCAATGAATTTATGAGGAAAATGAGTTTTGTTGGAAAAATCTAGTAAATATTTTTTATTTGAATTATTTTAGATTAAATCAATGAATAATTGAGTACTCCCTATACAGATTTATAGAAGTTATAAAATGTATTATTGATTTAAAATAAAATAGAGGTATGTATATTACAATATATATACTTACACTTGTGTGGATTTAAATAATTTATTTGCATAATATTAAATTGAATTCTTTAGTTAAAAATATGTTTAATAAGACCTAACATAAAATTAATTATATAACTAGTATTTACAGTTTACACAAAATATGAATCATTCATCAATTTCATCTTCCATTAAATGCCCAAGTTTAATTTCTTTATTAGGCGTAGTTCCATCTGTTGTACGTTTGGGTTTACTTTTTTTCTTCTGTACCTTTTTTCCAAATTCATATTCTGGCATAACCAGTTTAGTACTCTTAAAACTCGGTTTCATTTCTGGTTCTGTGGACTTCAGGGTTCTTTTGAACACTATTTTCTTTCCTTCTTCATCATCATTTTCGTCATCCTTAGATTTTCTACTTTGCATTTCTTTTAGAAACGCAAATGCAGCAGCTGCATTGCTCTTGTCATTCATCTCGTTCACATCCGCCAATGAATATTTAGTCCATTTGTGTGGATGCAATTTGAAATCTGGTGGTCTGTGTTTTTCGATTATGCGCCATGGTGGTATTTCTGGCTTGACAAACAGACTATCTTTGCCTCGGAACTGTTTGGTCAGCGAGCGACCAGTCCTGCGTTCTACGCGACCATTGAGTATTTCATGTGCGTCAGCCGTCGAGGCTTTTTTAATTTTTGATTCCAAATCCTTCTCTGCTTGATCAAGTACGGCGAACAGGTTAGTACGTTTGTTCTGGAACTCTGGAGTGTCACCGACGAACGTTGGATCCTGAAATGACATGATTTGTGTTCGATCGAAAACGGTTACACAGAAAATTCTTCCCGTGATACTACGTCGTTGTAAGCAAGGACATCACCAATCAGGACGGTCGACTTCCGTAAGTTATACAATAATGATATTATATTTAAATACGATGTAGTTTAGATAGAGTAAACAATAATTTTGAACTTTTGTAGCACTAGCAAACTTGAAAAAATAATATTATTCATAAGTATTAAGTATAGTAATAGCTCCTTAAACATCTAAGCTATGGTAAATAATAATATTATTATTTTTCATTCGTTATCAGCAGCTGTCCGGTATCATTCGTCCGTCTGTCAGTCTTCTTTGGTCACTGATAAGTTTAAGACCTCCCGGTGCGCTTCGACCGCGGTTCTGTGGGTGGTACGGACTTTTGAACGTCATCCGCCACTTGTGGCGGGCAAAAAAATCAATACGACCACGGCATACGCAAAACGCCGACGGGCGACGACCGTAGGTGCATCGTTTTCGTTTGGAAGTCAGACGCGAGCGGCTTGATATTATACGCACTGCACGCGATGAAGAACATTGCCAAAACCAGTAGGGCGTACGTCATCGCGAATCTGTCGACGAATCACGAGGGAAACGCGACGCTGGCCTGCGAACTGATCGAAACAGCATGTGTGAGCCATAATATATAATTTACGTTTGAAACGTTTTTTTTTTAATCGGAAATAAACCGATCACACCGTGACACTATTTTACACGTAATTATTGTTGTATAGGACTAGCGCCGTTTCGCCGGGCGATGTCTGTCGCGATATTATAATATTGTACTACCTGTATTTAGATATCTACCAGTATATATTCGCTTCGCCGTCTCGATAATATTATATTATAATATGAATATTATAGAATGACATAATATAATATTAATATATATGTCCGTGACGACAATATAATATTCGTACCAAAATTATACGCCCGCTAAACACAACCGCTGCGAGAGCTGAAGATGATACAACCGCTATCGCGCCCCTCTTGTATACAATATAATAATATGGTCGTCGCCGGCCGTATATTATATTTGTGTAATATGCCAATATGATTGCTTTCGAAATATCGAACGTACCTATATATAATATGCTGTAGATTTATTATTAATATATATTATAATATTATTTATTAAACAAATATGACAATATTATTGTAGTATAAACCTATATATTTATGGTATCCGCGGTGGAGGATCATCATCAGCTATAAATCCGCAAACTCCGACGGCCGTACAAAAAAGTACCATTCCCTTCCCATCCCGCAGAGTTTCGACTTGTAATAATAATAGGTACAAGTAAGCGTACTTTATCATACAATACTGCTGCAATACAATACCTACTATTGTCTATATACACTTAACTTCGATAAAATCGAATCTGTACATCTCCGGTAAATTTCACAATTTTTTGGTTTATTACCAATATATACGGTTGCAGTTTTATTTATAACGTCTTCATATAAGACTCGTGTATCTGCAGTAGTGCAGTGTACTTGGGTTCAATAGTGAATAGTAAATACTATACATTTAGTAGCTTACGCGATCGTGCGGGTATTTTTGAAACTGTGTTGTGGAAGCGTGGATTTACTGTTATTGTTAAAAGACAATTTTTATATTTAAATATGTCGAAACGTAAATTAAAAATCTTAACGATTGCGGAAAAAGTCAACGTCATTAATATGGTCGAACAGAGCGGGAAAAAAAATTATGAAGTAGCAAACGCATTTGGCATACCGAGTTCTACGTTATCGACTATTTTAAAAAATAAAACGAAAATTTTGACAAATTTCAAATTGCAACCAAGTCGGAAGAAAATTAAGCTATCTGAGTTTCCGAATCTGGATTCTAGTTTATTCAAATGGTATGTCCAGTGTAAGGATAGTAACCTACCTGTAAGTGGACCTATATTAAAAGAAAAGGCTAACATATTTGCAAAGTCACTGGGTTACACAAATTTCAAAAATAGCACTGGATGGCTGGATAAATGGAAAAAACGAAACAACATTACTTTACGAAAACCTTGCAGTGGAAATTTGTCTAATTTGTCTGTCAGTAAAGATCAACATTGTATTCAATGGAAAAATGATATTTTAACTATAATCAACGGATATTCACCTAACGACATTTTCAATGCAGACGAAACTGGAATTTTTTATAGATGTCTACCGGACAGTACTCAGCAGCTATCTTATGGAAATGACGATTGCCGCGATGGCAAACGAAGTAAAGAACGCGTCACGGTTCTTTTGTGTACGAATATGAGTGGTACCGAAAAAGTCAAACCTTTGCTTATCGGAAAGCCTACTAAACCAAGGTGCTTCAGAGGAATTAAATCTTTGCCAATAGACTACGAATCGAACCCAAAAGCATGGATGACGGCTTTTTTGTGGAATAAATGGCTTAAACAATTTGATGAAAAGCTGTTCATGGAAAATCGTAAGATTATATTATTCATTGATAACTGCACTGCTCATGTCATCGTTCCAAATTTAAAAGCTATTACTATCAAGTTTTTTCCAACCGACAGCACTTCAAAACTCCAACCACTCGACCACGGCATAATCCAAAACTTCAAGGTTTTTTATAGAAAAGAAGTGATACGTAAAATAACTTCACATATTGAACTTCAACGCACTATTTCAATTGATTTGTTACAAGCTGTACGAATAACTGACAAGTCATGGAGACAAGTTACGTCGGAAGTAATATCAAATAGTTTCAAAAAAGCGGGATTTCAACACCCTGGTACACTTGTTCAAACAATTTCCTCCTACCAAGTACCCTATCAAGAAAAAAATCACCCTGAATGGTCGTATATTAAACAAAAGTACAATTTAATGCCAGAATTTACATTTAACCGTTATGTCAAAATTGACGATAACCTAACAGTGTGTAGCAATTTAAATGATTCTGAAATAATATCTGCAGAAGTTCCAGGATTAACAAAATGTACACGTGATAATGATAGAGACGATTATTCAACGTCAAGAAAACTTGCTTACAAAGAAGCCATAAGAGCGTTAGCAATTTTACGTGATTTTATTGAAACAACGGAAGGTATAATTTATACCTAAATATTTTAAATAATATAAATTAATTAGGTATATCAAACAAATAATTATTATTACTTTTTTAGGAATGGATAATATTCATTTTGAAGCATTAGGAACCATAGAAGATGCCATGGATAAAATAAAACATACAGAAACGCTTTAAGTATTTTAGTAAAAAAAAAGTTTGTCTAAAGTAATATAATTTAATTACTAATTATTCTAATATATAAAAATAGTACTACCCAGTATAATTCATAATTACTTATAGCCTATAGATATTCACACTGTATACTATTCTGCCTAGAAATGTATAAACTAGGTATTTTTTTTATATTTTTCAGACATATTAGGTACTTCATGGTTTATGTAGGATATGATATTGGCATATTGTTCTATAATAATAGTCCCTACCTATCTATTAATAGTTTAGAGAAGGTAATATCAATTGAATAGAAAGTGGGATATTTTATTTATAAAATTTCAACAACTCAATCGATTTTAAAATTCAAGTCTTAAAATATTGTACTATATAATATATTATATTACTACCGACCTAAATATATTATTATTAGGTTAATATTATCAAGGTACATTATTTTTTAGGTGTTGAAAATGTAATTTAATTAAAAACATTTTAGTAATTTTACCAAAAGAGAGAGTTAATAGATACAGAAAAAACCCAATGATGATACCACAAAAGTATGAAATAAATTTCTATGTCTACAACCTACCTAATGTAATTATTATTATAGTTCTAAATACCTAATATAAGCATATTTTCAATTTTTGGAGTTATTATTATTATTTTTATTATTATTATTATATATTATTTAGATTATATAATAAATAATTATATTTGTTATATCTTTAATCTTAAATAAATATATACATTGTCATTTGTAAATTGTGATGTAATATAATAATATTATTAATTCATTTAAAATATAATATGTACTTACGAATATTTTACTGTAATTCAAAATTTTTAATATTTATTAAAAATATATTAAAGGCTCAAAATATGTATTTTTCTGATCGTGGAAACTGATTTATTGATTTTCATTGGAAGTAGATAGATGGTACTTAATTCATTTTTAAAATTTTTTATTAATAAATTGAAATCATAATAATAAATATAAATATAAATATATTATTTTCTATATCAGAATAGAAATCATCAATTAATTGTCTTTAATAATATTATAATTTTGTTAGAAATGTGGCGCGGATTATGTATTAATGGAACTCGACGAAAATACCAATCCATTTACTTGTGAAGATATCACAAACTTTCATAAGTTGGCTCAAGATAATGGGGCCGTTTTCACGACCAAATCGCTAGTGGTTAGTCAGTTTATAACATTCACATTACGCATTTTTTCACATACAAATGTACTATTAATTTGTTTAGAATTCAATTCGTCAAATTTCTCCAATTCAACAATTTAAAGATATAAATAATGATGAGGATGAAATTAGTAGTGATTTGCAACTAGCATTTCCTTCAATTCCAGAAAAGGATATTTCCGAAGATCGTAAATCATACGAAACCGTTGATCTAGTGGAAAAAATACAACAAAAGTTTCCCAAACATGAACTCCAGTTTTGGGAATTTCAAGAAATAAGCACGTGCCTTCCTGAAGTGGTTATTGCTATCGGAATAAAAGTAATATTTTTTTTTATCAATATTAAACAACCAATAGTTTAAAATTAAGAAATTAAATGTTTTATATTTTATTTAACTGTAACTGTTGCTCTTAACACAACTCTTAAAAAAATTGTGATTGTTCAACTCCTTTTGGTTGTAACTCTCTGCGTAACTGCAACTCGCCCACCTTGGTAGGCTATATGTGCGAAAATTAGATTTGATGCATGCTTGTATCTGATCCCACCGATTAATAAATGGCAACCAATATGCAAATAAAATATTAATTTCTACTAATTATTTCTCTAATAGGCAATAACCAAAAGCAACCATTTATAAACAAAAATTTCCGTCATCCAACCTCAATCACTGTTTGAGCACTTTTCCGGGTTTTAATTTCCCCTTTTTAAATAAGCACACAGCACTCAGGGATAATGTAACATTCTAATGATGAAATAATTTTTGAAATCTGTCCAGCCTTATTGAGTTATAAATGGTCAACATTTTTTTGAACTCTCTTTTATATATTATATAAACAGAATATAATATGTAATATATTTACTTAATTATTTTCAAATATAAATTAATTTAACTATATTTGTATGACAACCATTACCTAAAAGCAGGGCTGTATTTAAGACTGTTGGGGGGGGGGGAAGTAATGAGAATAGTGTTTAGGTAGTGCTTATTAGTCATTCGATTTACAAAAAAAATATAATTTATTTTGGTGAAAACCACGGTATTGTGTAAATTTCCCGTTTTTACACTATAGTTTATTAATTATAAGTTAATTCAAATTATTAAGAAAAGTATTGCGAAGTGGGAAGTATATTGTTTACTGAAATGGCCCTATCACTGTTGAGATTAGGGCCAGTTTTGTGCTCTAGAAGTAGGTTATGGCCGGAGTAATGACTAATGAGACAAAAAAAAAAGTTTTTTTAAAATTAATTAATTTGTACATAATAATATTATGTATTTCAATTTGTGTTTTTTTATGACGTTAATATATATATCGATATTTATTTAACGGATATTAAATTTTATTCACTTTCATTTTAATTGATTTTGTAACGATACTAAAAAAAACAATTTCATATGTAATATATATGTATAATGTATATGTATACATTATATTATTGTAATAACTTTATAAATAACTACAAATAATATACACATGTTACAATATATACTATAAGAGTTAATAGATTTAAGAAAATTTCTTTTTTTGTTGTCTGTTATTTTAATTTTTTTTTAAATAATTGTTAATATTATAGGCGATATCTTGCAAGTTTACGTTGGACGATAAATCAATCGGATACGATCACGCGATGTCTATCTCCACTCGAGACTTCCGTACTATGGTGACTAATATTAGGACAGTTGAAGTTGCACTAGGGACAGGGAAAAAAGACAAGCTCTCCCCATCTGAACTGCCATGTTTTAAAAAGTTGTTCAAAAGCGTTGTAGCTGCAAAAAATTTAGAGCGTGGATCCATATTAAAAGCGGAAGATATGAAAATCAAAGTTAGTGACACACAGAGCATGTGTGGATTTTACTTCCCAGTAGTAATCGGTCGACAGTTATTATCTGAAGTTGATGAAGATGATCCAATTTTTGTTTCTGATTTTGATGGGTATGATATTTTTTAAGTTAACATCTTATATTGAGGTACTTCCAAATTATAAATTATATATTATCCAGATTATCTGCATCAATTGATAATTTAACAGACAGTACTAGTTTAACTTATATTACTATAGTAATTTTTATTTTCAAAAATGATTTCCAGAAAACATAATATAAAATATATTTTATTTTGAGGGAAAAATAGGTTACAAAAATCAATCTTAACCTAATGAAATAATAGGCATATCATTAATAATATTATTTTATAGGTATAACACAATTCTTTCCTATAGTAATAATATTATTATTTATTATGGTTTGTTCGTTTAATATTTATTATATCTTTATAGTTTAATTTAATTTATTTTTCAAATTAATGAGATTTATTTGGCAAATAAATTCTAAGTAATAATACACCTACGCGCTTATTCTTATACGGCTATAATATTTTTGAACCTATCTGTGTCAGTATAATATATCCTAAGAGTAAATTTATTATATATTATATTAATTTTTCAAAATATGCAAGACCAGTTTTAGTCTAAATAATACATTTATACATACAATACCAATTATTATAGTATTATTAGGTGACTGACCGTTTTCGTTCAGGTCTCAGGATCTTTTTTCTTATACAATGATATTATATTATTGAATTCAAATTGAACGCCATCCATTACAGTGACCCACTATTGTAACCTACTGTACAGCAGAGCTACATCCACTAACCCACTTTTTTATGTTGTAACTAAATATTCGTCAATGATTACCTACTTAATATTTGAATAAATACATTTAATTGTGCTAATTATTAGAAAACAATCATTCAGGGAAGAGTCATTCAGTGTTGGTCTATGATTGGACGTAATTTAAATTTTTCCCCTGGCGTAAAAAATACTAGTTCGTCTCTCTTTATAGTTTATATTTATAAAGCTATATAATTTAGTCGTTACACACTATACAGTCTATAATCAATAGCGATTAGTGAACAAATATAGTGATTAGTGATTACACTCTACAGTATTTTCACATTTAGAGCATACAATATTTTACTTTCTAAATGTATAAAATACACATACATTCAGATATTTTTTCACACTTCTACTTATCCTACAGATAAAAAATAATTATACTTGCAGAATATATTTAAAATTTGAATTAAAAAATTGAACTTAACTATAACTGTAATTTTGAGTCAGCGAGGGTTTGTTATGTAATTATGTTTAAAAATAATAATATTAATAAATTACCTATCGTTATTTATTGCATTTTATTTATATTGTATAACACTAAATACTAATAATTTCATCCAAATTTGACGGAAGTTATTAGTCTCCATAAGACGAAACCTAAACACATGTGACTGTTGTGAGACTAATGTAATAATCTAGAGACTTCATGTGACTACTATGGTGAACTATTATATTTATGAACATATAAAATATTAGAATCTATCTATCTATCTATAGATAGTCAGTGGCGTAGCCAAGGGGGGGTTATGTGTGTTTAAACACCTCCCATTGAAATTTTCCCCGCTAATAAATATATTGTTTGTATTGTTCGGGACTGCTTGCATGTTTTATTGTAGTGGTCGTGGATTATTTTAAATAAGTTATAAATTTGTCTAATGACATTTTTTATTTCTTATCAAACAAAATTAGCATATTTTAGGAAAAGTGTGCATTTGAGCGATTTTTCGCATATTTTGAATTTTTTAACTTAAATGTACATAAAATTGTCGGGAAAAATCATATTTGGATAACATTGAAAAATATCTTTAAAAATATTATGTTTGGTTAGGTACAATATAGGCGCTAATTTTGAGATTTGGGGAGGCCGTAGCCTAAAACAATACTATTATAAAATTGAATAAGCTTAAAAAATTTAAGTAAATGTTTTGGAGGGCTGTTGCTTGTTAAAGTTGTTGGTGGAGCTTGGCTACGGTTGGCCCTATTTTCGCGTATGGTACGTAAGATAAGTTTATATAATAAAAGTCTCTTTATGACAAGACTGTATTAATACTATAATATTGACATCTAGATTCTAGATTGTACAAAGAAATGAAAATCAGTAGATACGTGTTCGTTTATTAAGGTGCTCGCATATCGCGTTATTGGTTATTACTTATTTATTTATTTATTTATTAACCTATAGTACCAAAATTGTAGTATGTTTTATTAATTTTCAATAATAAAATAAAAATGTAGCTGCATATATTTAAGCATATTTTGACTGCATATTTCGATAATTTTTATTGCAACAAGTCAAAATTTATTTATATTCGTAAACTGTAAAAACTTGGTTTTAATCTATACTTAAAAACACCCCCCAATTCATAATCCTGGCTATGCCACAGTAGATAGCTGTTGTATTAACAATGTTAAGCTTACTTATTTTATATTTTCATTGTACTTTTGCATCTTGTACCTACCTATGTTAATTGTATTAATTGTAGGTAATTTATATTATAATTACTTTAGACTGCAACATTATACGAATTATATGCCATACGATGATCCAGTACCAGAGTATACCGAATATATAACTGAAATCGATCTGGGCCGATCCATACATTTTAAAAGCCCATGTTATATTATCGCTGAAATAGGACAAAATCATCAAGGTGATATAATGATGGCTAAAAAATTGATCAAATTGGCCAAAGTAAGTACCTAATCTATAATATATATTTTAAATTTTTTGTATAGTAGATATTTGTATTATTATGTATAAATCTAATGATTCGAATTATTTTAGAAATGTGGCGCGGACTGTGTAAAGTTTCAAAAAAGTTGCATAAACGAAAAATTTACGTTGTTGGCCAGAAATAGACTGTACAACAGTAAAAATTCTTTCGGCGCGACTTACGGTGAACACAAACATTTCCTAGAGTTTAATGAAGATCAATACAAGGAACTGCGGAGGTATGCAGTCAAAAAAGTCGGAATTCATTTCACTGCATCGGCAATGGACCCGGTAAATCAGTTGACACAATTTATCAGCATCAATTTATATTATTATATTACTAATTTCTAGTTTTTTACATTACTCAAATTATTACGATTAATCTCACTTACACTGCTGCTATATTTTAAATATTATAATTCGTATAGGTAATCGTAGTATGAATGAAAAAAAAAATAATACTTATTTGCACTTATATTTTTTTTAAAGGGTTTACCTCATATTCTTATAATAGATATAAAATATGAATACTTCAAACATATCGTAAATAAAATAAACAAAATAATTAAGATACTTTAGGGTGGGGGATGTTTCCCCTCGTTCGTCACTATCGGGCACTATATCCAGTTTACCCATAATATAAAATGTATCCTTCATATAGATGTATCCGTTTTTCTTCAGGTTTCATTTGATTTCATCGTTAACCTCAAAGTGCCGTTCGTGAAAATCGGTTCGGGCGAATCAGGCAATGTGATGTTATTGGAAAAGGCGGCTAAGGCTTACGTCCCGTTGGTCATATCTACCGGCATGCAGACGCTGGCTGACATACGAATCACTTACGAGACAGTCAGCCGGTACCACAACTATTTCGCACTGTTACACTGCGTATCCGCTTACCCGACGCCGCCGGACGAGGCCAACCTGAATATGATCAAAACGCTTCGCAAGACTTTTCCGAACACGATCATTGGTTATTCCGGCCACGAAGTGGGCTCTTCTTTGACAGCTGCGTCAGTAGCACTCGGTGCCAAAGTAAGAATATGAAACGGGGATTATGGGAGTATAGTATACAATATGCAGACAGTTCATACCCACATGGCCGTATCCCAATTCGCCGACAACTCAGTTCACCGACTAATATACCAGTGTTAAATTATTTTTAAGACATTCCCATTTTTCCAACAGTCTAATTAGTAATTGGCCAACGTCTCATTTTATAATAAAGTTTTAATGTTCTCGATTCGCCGACAGGTGACAATAATTTTATCGAAAACGGATATGACAGTGATAATATTAAAGTATGTTGTCGATAAGTTCAATGATTAGATTTTTTCCAGTTCCGTAGAATAAATAGAGTGTTATGGATAGGTCGAAATACGCTGAAATACCTTATTATTTTTATCAGGACATTTACATTTTTTCCGTCAAGGGAGGTGTCCGTTTAGATATAGCATCCATAAAATGTCGTATTATTAATTATTAAGTTCTGTTAAAATCTGTTTTATATTTCCACTTTATAATAATTAATATTATGTTTTACATGTATGCCTACTATTGCATAGTGCTAATATAAACATTTTTTAATTTTTTTTATATAGGTACCTGGTACCTACTTTTCTACTTTTTCAAATTTAAGGTTTTTAAAAGGCTCATAATATGATTTAAATATATATTTTTCAAATTCTGATAATCTACAATTAATTTATTAAGTAATCCATACATTGAATAATGAATAGGTAGCAAATATTGTTTTATTGATAATAGTTATTAATAAGTTCAGATGAGCAGAGTAGAACAGCAACATATTGTCAGATGGTATTTACTATCACGCCATTTAACACTTCTGATAGTCTCATACCATTATGTCTTCATATAGATTTAAATGCTATACAATTTTGATAGTTGTTAGTTGTGTAATGTTGTTAAATTTACAACAATTTATACATTGAAAATATTTTCATACAATTTCCCACGCGTTACAACTTTACAACCCTTTATATATTATATTTTTTTCTATATCTGAAACCTATATAGTATACATTATTATACTTTAAAATATTGTTGTTATACAGGGTGGTTATCAACTTTTTAACGTAAGATGTATTCATCATATAAGATACTCATTATAAGTATAAGTATTATTGACATTAACCATTAGTATTGACTCAAACACTCAATTGAGTAATAATAGTATTTATACTATCATGAAATTATATTATATGTACTGAGAAAAAATTAGGTAATATTATAAATTACAATTTATTCTTATCGGAGTTATTAAATATTAATTGATTATTGTAATTATATTAATATTTTTTCAGATTATTGAAAGACATATCACACTGGACAGAAATATGAAGGGATCGGATCATATTTGTTCTTTAGACCCTTCACAGTTTAGCAAACTCGTTAGAGACATTCGTTACATCGAAAGAAATTTAGCTATTTAATAATTATATGCATATCTATTATCACCTCAAAGTGTTCATTTACAATTTTTATTGGTGCCTAAATATTGGTATTTTAATTTAATTTAATACTTTTTTGAAAAAAAAAAAAGAAGTCAAGGTATGTAAGTGTATACTGTACCTACAGTATACCAACTAGTATGTAGGTTACATATAGAAAAAATTCATTTTTAAAACAACATATTAGGTAGTAATATAAAAGTTATTATAATATAATATGAGTATATTACCATCATATTATGGTCTCTAAACTTACCATACTCAAGCACTCACAAAGTTTGATGTAAATCAGATCACATCAATTTGGAAACCGAAGAAAAAATTCACATTTCCTCACCGCATAATATGTCTTTAACTTTGTACCTTTACTATATTCGACTTACTTATTTAGATAAGTATTTTAATATTTTAAATCATCACATAATTTCGTTAACTTTAAAGTTTAAATTTTTTAAATTTTTTTATTTTCCAATATTAAAAATTAAAATAGCAATTATTGTAAGTAAAAAAACGTATCATTACTAGTCGATTTTATCTGCCATTTATGTCTCTTATATTGTATAACATTTAAAATTATGTATATTACATGTGTGCTTTTTGTAAATTTCTAATATACTTTTTATAGACTTAGATATAGCTTATTGTTTTGATAATGACAGCGTACCTATACAGTTATTTTCTGTTGGATACTGTAAAATAATGAAAATTGATTTGTCGTCGATTTGGGAAACGTACAAATTAATAATAAATAATTCACCCCAAAAAATAGTCTTCTATATTTATAACTAGGTATTTAATTTATATTATATTTTATAATAAGTCAAATCGTAATACTGTCAAGTTTCTAAGATACTATATTTTTTTTTTTTTTTTTATTAGATGACCCGCGGCAACATAGGCCACTGGGTGGGGGTGGAGCAGTGAGTTTTTGTATTGGGTAGGTTTGGTACATGTGTGTGTGTTATGGCAGAATTTCTAGTGGGGCACCCGTAGGTTTCTGCCATGCCCCGGGTGGAGGATGGCGGCACTTTTTCTCCGGACACCGTGACTTTCCCGAAGAAAAATGTCACCCAGTGGCGGAGAATCGAACCGGCGACGGCTGCGTCTTAGACCGCTCGGCCATCTCGTCCCCAAGATACTATATTATACAATATCACAGTATCATACTGAATATATATATATATAGATAATATTAAATCTATACATATAAAATCCAAATGCTACTGACCACTCATCGCTGTAACTCACAAACTACACAACGTACGAACTTGAAATTTGTAATAAAGATTCTTCTCATATTTTCACCTTGCAATATTTCATCCAATTATATCTTTTCACATTTACATTTGTTCCGATGAACGTTTGTTCCATAATTTATTTGTTCCACAGGATTTATTATACAAAACATTCGGAACAAATGTTCAATGGCACAATATATAATGGTCTTGAAGTAAAGAATAATCAGAAAATAAATGCGTGGAAAAACATTTGAATTACATTTTTTATTTATGCATAAACCTTACACTTTAAACTTATAAGGTATTAAGGTATAACTGTTAAAGGTATTGAGATGATATTTTGTTCAGATTTGTGCTTACGGCTAGGAAATCTCAAGGAGGGCTTATTCATACAATGCTCTTCAGCGTTTACCTAGTACCTCCTCACTCCACAAAAAAAAAAAACAATCAAAACAATAGTGGCATGCCCAGGAAATTCCAATGGGGGGGAGGTCATGAGTCTCATGACATGAGTAATAATATATTTAAATGCAATGTGGGGTAGTACCAAAGAAACAAATAAGGCAGTGGCATAGGCATGATTTTTTTTCGGGGGGTCTGATCAACTTTTACACATTAAATACGTACTGCCACAGATAAATAGCTGAAAAGAGTTAAGTAATACTTATAGTATATTTTTAAATATTTTAAATACAATTTAAGACTTTTTGCGCGACTATCATAGACCATTAAAATAATTTTTTAATTTTCTTAATATTTCGGAGGGCGGGCAGCCTTCTCAGACCCTCCCCTGGCTGGCTACGCCACTGAACTAAGAGGATTTATGAGTCAATGGGAAGGATACCTCTTATACGAACATACATGCTCATAATATAATATAAGGTACCTATAAGTTACAACATCACACATATCTAAAAATATTATACCATTTTCAGATTATAATCCCTTACGAATAAACATCTCGCTAGAGTATACGTTAAACGGACATCGGAATGTACCTCAAACAAACACACATTCAAATATATTATAATATATTTAACATACATACATACCTACTTACATATTACATCCAAACAATTATACACACATCATTATCACAAACCCCTGAACATATTATACAATTTACATAATATTATATACTTACGTCTTACATACCAATAAAACATCATTAGCATACGATACATACAGGTATATTTATACATATAAAATATACGATATGTTCATACACTTACAAACTATAATATACTATCAAACACACGATACCATAGTATAGTACTCATCAGTTTTAAATTCCGAACTCATATAATAATATTTACAACACACACACACGCTCAACATACATTGAAGCGACACCTTGTGGGAATATTGGTATTAAAAAAGATTTGGTTTTTTAATAATTCGTACACTTTTTTTTTTTTTTTTGTTCATTGAAACGACCCCTAGGTCTTCGTCAATGCTTATCACAAGTGGGTAGAAAGGAGATCATGTGATCTAATTATCTATGTATATATCACTATATGCATGATACTACCCCCCTTCTCCTGCGAGAGGAGGCATGTGCGGTCTTCACTCCCAGTGGAGTGGGACCTAGTTGGAAACCGGATAACGCAATCGGACGACAACAGGGAGAAAATATGGTGATCGCGTAGAACCACACAAATTTATTTTGCACTGTGCTATGAATCGAACCGATGACTGTATGAGTCGTAGTCAACTGCGCCACTCCGGCCCCAAATAATTCGTACACTTGAACGCCTTATTTAATTTTGTTATAAAGAACAGGTTAGTCATCGGCAGTACGATTTGTACACGACTGCCCAGTCACACTCAATACGGCGTAATTCCGACATCTGTCGAGCGCTGCTAGTTAGACGTGTCAGAATTTTATTATTCCATATGGCTATAACAGTAGTCTACCTAAAAGTCCAGGGGAAAAAAGTCAAAAAGTCAAATAAATGTTTAGGGATTTGATTTACATTTCGATTTACAGTACATATACGACACAACATGCTAATGACATGTTACATCTCCATAATATATTAATATTAATGTACCTGTAAGAAAGATTATTCATATTGCACCTGCTATGTATCAAGACTATACAAAAAATTGAACTTTAGCTAAATTCCTAAAAAATAAATTGAAGGGGAATGTTGGCGCCCGCAGGCAAATGCATTTTAGAAAACAAAAAAGAAAATTAGAAAAAATTATACAGTTAGAAACAGAAAAAACTATTCAAAATGATTAGCTCATCAAAGAAAGAAAAAATTGAATAGGGGTGTTGGAGCCCGCAGGCAAATGCATCTTAGAAAACAAAAAAAAAAATTTAGGAAAAATTATATGTTAGAAAAAAAAAAATTATTCAAAATGTTTAGTTCATTTAAGAAGGATTATTCATAGAGCACCTCATGGTTATCTATTTTGAAGTCTATATAAAACTATTCAAAATGATTAGCTCATCAAAGAAAGAAAAAATTGAAGGTGGGTGTTGGAGTCCACAGGCAAATGCATTTTAGAAAACAAAAAAATCATAGGGTACCTGCTGGTTATCTATATTCAAGTTAATACAAACAATTTAACAAAAGCTAAATTCCTAAAAAACACAGTTAATTTTTACACACATTATAAGTTCAAATTTGGAAGAATTTACTTATTAAAACAAAGAATAGCGATTTTAGATGTTTTGTTGCAATTTAAAAATTGTAGGTATTCGTGGAATTATGAAACTTTTAGTGTATATCATTATAATTTATATAATTAGGTACACGATGACACTTTTAAATGTAATTGTTTGGGAAAAAATCGCTTTAACCTACTTTTGTACTAATACTACTAATGCATAATAGTAAAATAAATTACTTTAATCACAATATTATTTATTACTGTCTTTGCTTAGAATCGTTTTTCGTTTGTTCGTTTGTATTTTAATAATTTGTAAATGAATTTATTATTATTAATAATTATATTAGTTTATGTTATGTGATCAATTTATTTAATAGTATATACCAATAAATTACGTATATATTAATTAATAATATTTGAAACATTTATTGTATTCGAGAAAATAAAAAAAATGTGATTTTAATTAGTTTTGTAATGTACATACCTATATTATGTAAAAAATAAATTAATATAATAATAACTGTTGAATTTTTAATGACATATATTAGGTAACGCATTCGTGTATGTATTACACTATATTTATATATATGTATAGGAGTATATCAGTAATCAGTATATTATTCATAAGTGCGCACACGGGAGGATAGGCAGTTGACCATTTGTGAACTTTTATGTGTACATGGTTATATATACATCCCTAATTTCTATGATATAGATTACCTATGTCACAAGGGTTGATCTAGTAACTGGCAACTGCTACGACAACTGTGCATAATTTGTTTTGAAAACGTCCAGAAAAGAGTTTGTTTGAGGGCTTTAAGTCTAGATAACATCCAATTTATATGAAAGTGTATTATATAATATATAATCATCAATAATAGTTATAGCAAGATATTTAATACCTATTGTTATCAATATAGTTTAAACTACACTAAAATAGGTGTAAACCTAAGGTGTTACCCGGTGTATAGTGCATAGTATAATAATTATGCAAAAAAGGTAGGTACCTATAGGTATAAAACTTAGAGCGGTGGACTATTCGGGCTCACGCATTTTATACATTGCGCTTTTGGGAGTAAACGTACCTATAACTTTTACGTCACCCAGTGAACAGATTGTCCGTGTCAATAAATATATAATTCAAGATTAAAAAGTAAATATAAGCCCCAAAATATTATGAAAATAAACTTACGCGTAAACATCGAATCTTCCGGTGAAACCTAGCTAGAGTGCATCAAGATTGCAGACGTGCAGTAGGTATGTGACAACAAAAAAGAAACAGAAATCCTCTAATCTATCTTCATCTCACTCCGAACTGAAACTAAGGCTGTTACTCCGCACTGATGATTTTGAATTAACACCTATTTTTTTTTTTTTTTTTTAATCCTTTTATAACTCCATTGACTAATATACTAAAGTTAATATTATATTTTTATATTTTGTTACGTGTTACAGTAATTTAAAAATTACTATATTATCATTTATCACATTAGCGATTAGCGTAATATTACCTTTATCATGTTAGTCATCTTATACGTCGAAAGTAATCTCTCCTCTACTAGTCTAACTACACATTTTGATAGTTGTATCATTAAAGCATTTTCTGAGTCACAAATCACAATCAAGGAAGAAAATTAAATATTTTTAAACATATAAGTAAATTTTAATATACGAATATATATAAATATTTTTTAGATTCTGAGCGGAGCGATGAATGCATTGGTTTTACAATGATGTATGTTTTTATATTTTTATTTATATTTTTGTGTCTGTCATCACGTTTTAGGACAGTAAAAGTGCTTCGATTTTCTTCATCAGTAGCTTTTCTGATAGGAAAGTGAATCTAGTTGGTACTTTGGGGGGTCAAAAGTATAAATTTCACAATAGTTTTCACAAGCGCCGGGAAAAACAACATAAAAATTAAGGAAAAGCGGGAATTTTTACGCAAAATTGGTTTTCCAAAAAATCGATTTTGGTTATTGGTGTAACTCTAAAACAAATGAACGTATATACATGAAATTTTCACTGGTTGTT
>WHPZ01566186.1:0-45546 GCA_016617965.1 Macrosiphum rosae
AAATGCATGTTTCATGACAAATGAAAACAAAAAATCATAATAATGATTTCATTAGTATAATTACTTTTTGTAACCTACCGTATTATATCAAAATGCTTTCCAAAATGTACCGCCCCTAAAATTTGACCACCCGGGGCCCAAGCCCCCCTGCTCCCCCCCCCTAAATACGTCACTGACAAAATGTCTACCAGAAGGAATGATTCGACTTCTACATAATATAGTATCTTATCTTTTAGTAAATTTGATCAAGATTGTACTTATAGGGAGTGCATTTTTCGAGTTATTTAATGCCAAGGGAAAAACCACCGACAAATTACGGAAAACCGTTAAAAATGGCATTTTAAATTTAAATTTTAAATTTCGCCCATCACCATAAGAAATGAATAAAAAATAATAATAATAATATTATTATTAATTCAACTTACAGGCTATAATAAATAATAACAAAATAAAATATCCAGACTGACAAACCGTCTCTGCTCAGAATCGTTTTTCTTATACAATGATTATTATAATATCATTGAATGCAATCCATTGTACATTGACCCACTTGCAAAACCTACTGTACGTCAGACCGATATCCACTTACCCGCTTTTTTTATACGTAAATATTAGGTGGTAATTAATATTTATTCGTTAATAAATCCTCGGTATGGAATTTCTCGTCTGAATACAGTTTTTATACAACTTGAATAAAAATAAATTAACAGTAACAAAATGGAACTGACAATACCTACGTTTTAGTAAACACGTTTTGTTTCATATACGTACATCAAACTTTTATCTACAACATTTGAAAAGTTTCGTCACCAAGTCGACTACGTCTCGGCGTTAAAACTTGAACTGCTCAGCTGATGAACCTTTCTATGTATATAATACGGATAATCGCAGTGCAGATATACTGCAGGAAAGCAAGCTCGTATTATGTATATAGGTACCTACAACATTTTTTTTTAATGTAAAAATATAAAACGAATCCACTGATTATAAATCAATACATACAAAAACGTAAAATTATTTAACTTAGAACGACATAATTTGGAATCCCGTCGGTACTCGACAAATTATTTGCGATTTCAGTAACGGTATATTTCGATATATTCTAATTTATTATTATAATATTTATCTAGGTAAATGGCCACAGACAACCACGGTTACATTTATCTAGATGAGATAATTATAGATGACTTGATTATTTTCATCCAGATAAGATAATAAATTAATAATTTAATGATCCCCAACACTGGAGCTAAACAATATTATGGTACCTGCCTATATAATGCCTACCTCAGTGGCGTAATTTTATATGTTTCTAGAGAGATCAAACGAGTTAAATTATTAAATTACCAGATAGAACACCACTGGTAGAAAGTAACTGAGAAATCCAAACATTTTAAATAGTCACCTTTTGTTATAGAGGTTTTTATATTTTTTATTTTTTTTTTATTGAACTTAAGCCCGGCGACTAAGGCCATTAGCTGTTGTAGGGGTTATGAACCGTGGTAGGGGTAAGGTTGGTACGGTAGGTTGTTTTTACGGTACGTGTACGTGTGGCAAGGTTTTTAACTACAGTATGAACCCTGGTGGTCACCCATCCTGAGCATTCCGCGACTGGAAGTAGCCAACGGGCCAATACAATATATTTTGTATAAGAGTGACGGTTTTGTTTTCAAAATGTTTATTAGTAGGTGCCAATCAGCGTCTAAAACAATAAACCTATTATAGAACTAAAAAAATATAAATATAAATTATTAACGCGACATTATTATACACAGTTTCTCTTGTGCTTCCGCGACATTACATTCTCTAAAAATTAGTAAAAAATATAGTTATAATATTAATTATGTCTATCCACCGACAACAATTGGACCGCGCATTAACGATCGGACGCGCGGAGGTGAATTCCCTGCAACTTGTCACCCCCCCCCCCCCCNCACAAATTATGCCACCGCCAAGCCGGGATCAATCTCGTCAGCGACGAGTATTATATTTCGATCGTTACATAATAGTATTGTGTACCTACGACGGAGTAAAAAATTAAAATTCGTCGCAATACGGTTTACGCGGTAAATACCCGAGCTATACCGCAGTGTAGGTATAGCGCTGTGCATGGTAACACAATATTATTATAATATAGCGACGGGGTTGCAGGGCCCTGCCCTATTGTTAATTACGTGCGGGGTACGTTAAAAAATAAAAACGGAATTTTATCTTTTTTTTTCTAGTCGTGTGTGTGTGTGTGTGTGGAGAGAGACAACTAGACGACGGTGCACATCACAAAAATCCATACAATAATATGTATACCTACCGGTAAAATAGTTTGAAAAACTCCTTCGATATTCGTTCGGGTCGTATATTATACAGACGTAAGATTACCATAATATATAGCCAGTGTTCGGATTAGATGAGTATTTTTTTTTGTATCTAGATAAATATAATGCAACTCAAATGTACCTAGACAGATATAAAAGATAACTTAACTCATATTCATCTAGATAAAGATAAATACTTTTTTATCTATATAAAAAAAAAGATACAATTATTTTTTAAACGGTTTTAAAGTCAGGTATGTTCTAGTTGGGCACTAGGAACGTGATAACGATAATGATACAAATAAAAATAATTACATTATTTTTAATGTAACCATAAAACATAAACTTTGTTTGAGAATCTGTATAAATATTTAAAAATGCGTTTGTACAATATCGCGATTTTTATCAATAAAAAACGTATCTATGGATGAATTTATTTAGATGAGTAAAAAAATTATCCAAGACGAACGTTTAGATACCTTGTAACAATTTATCTAGATAAGATGAACAAATAATTATCTATATATTCATCTAGATCAGTAGGAGGAGGGGGGATATAAAAATTTTAATAGACATATACACATGTCGCAATGTGTAAAAAAGTTTGATTATTAACTATAAAACAAAGTAAAATTTTCTTGATGACAATGCAAGTACATTGATTACTTTATCAAGTGGACATTATAACCAACAGTAATCGTACAATTTGTTTTAAAAATTACCTGACCCGTAGTGCTCCTTAAATATGTTTTAACTCGTTTGAGTGTATGTTATTACTTATTACTCATGGTTGATAAAATGTTTACCTAATATATTATCGTGGATTGTATGACATAGAACATTGTTTTATCATAAATTCAACTATTCTTTATTGTGTTAATATTTTAGTTGAGTACCTTATTCTACCTACATTCAAATTTTTTTTTTTCGTGACGCGTGTTTGCATGAATCTTTTAATTTGGGCCAAATATGACTTAAAAAAAAATAAATAAATGGGAGGTGTGGCTAAAAATATAAAATTACCACAAACTGATCAAGAATCGAAAATAATTTCTGGTTTGTTTAATAAACAGACACAACTCGAGGTTATAAGCAAGCAATAAAAAAAATTATATTATAATTTAAGATAATATTAATTAGTAAATATATGGTACACCGATATAGGAGTAATAGAGTATGGGCTATGGGTAAAATTGATTTATAGATAATGCGGTTGATATATTTTCAAAAATAAAAATAAGAAGATATGCTAATAAACTGCTAATATTTTATTCAACTGTTTTTCTAAAATATCTGCTACCTTACATTTAAAAACGACGTTACCTAGTTAATAAAAAGGGTACCATAAATAAATGTAAGTAGATAATATGTGGTTACGAGCGAAGAGAGAGGTTTTTTTTACCCATTCGGGCCGGTCAAAACCTTTGTCCCCCTCGATTGAAAAACGAAATGACGCCACTGGTTTTATGATATTATTGAATTTAATACCATTCATTTTCGTTCATAGGTTAGCCTTTAGGTAAGCTCTTAGATATTCATACAACTATCAAAATATCGTTTTAAATAAAAAAATTAAAATAACCTACCCTAGGGGGATATGACTCCCATACTCCCCCCCGTAGATACTCCACTGATCTAGATAAGTCCGAACACTGTAATTTTTTTTTTATTTTTTTTAAAGTTTTCCTGACGGTCATCATTTAAAATTATGTATATAAAATTACATTTTTTAACATTTGAAAATTGTATCTCACTATAATATGGTATAAATAGTAAGAACCAAGAGTAACAATTTTACAATACGAACGATTTCAAAGAGAGCAGAGAAAAACAAAAAAAAAAAAAAAAAAACATGTGTAATAAGTAAAGACCGGATTTATATTTTTTTTTACAAATTATCGTTACTGGGTCTATGCAGTCTTACGAGAGTAAAAAATGTGGACGATTCGTTAAGTTCTCAATGCATAGAAAAAAGTTTTTTTTGCACAGGTATTTGAGAATATATTTAACCCATTTTGGAATATTTCGTAAATTGTGAGAAAAAAATTGTATTTATTTTTAATTTTAATATTATTATGGGTACCTAGAAAAAAAATTTTTAACATTAATTACAATTTATTTCTATTTTTTTATCATTTTGATAAAAAGAAAACACTCAGTGTTATCAAGGTTTATCCATGTTTATCTGCTGATACGATCAACGTAGGTATACGTTTATTAAATATTCAAATATCCAAATTTTGTTTTTATGTTTTAATATTATACTAGCTGTTATATTTATAGTATATTCCCATTTCCTTCTCTTACTAAATTGCAATAGTATTCCATTAGGTATAATGCGCAACTTTTAATAGCTAAATAATACCTCACTATTAAAATAATGTCGAAAAAAAAATTTAAAAAATGCACATATTAGAGCATACAATGATGTGTTTTGATTATTTTTGCATACTATATAGTATGTTTTTGCATATTTTAGCATATTTTTGTATATTTTTTAAATTGTTGAGAGAATATTAGAAGGGTGTTTTTAGAGAATATAAATCCGGTCTTTAGTAATAATGGTATACAATAATTACAATAACGTATAGGTAGAGCAATGCCTGAACTAAAACGTCGCGAGGACGACCGAACACTGCGTAATACGACCTTATTATTAGGTACAACGACTCATCGTGCCACATACTTATAGTATACGACGATATTAATATAATACCATCGATGTTATTATAATTCTGGGGGGGGGGGCCGCTCTCGTTGGTCGGCAAATTATTTGTAAAAACTACGGCACGATATATTATTATAGCGTATTATCATATACTGCGCCTCCCTTACGTAAATAATAGATTAAAGCCGTCGCTGGCTGACCCTCGTATGATATATTATATTCAGCAATATTATTGTAAGCTCACGTCAAAGTGCGGCTATTATAATATTATTTGCTGCAGTGGGCATAATAACATAATACAACGACTATATACGATATCATATATACATATATATAATCCCATACGCAAATTATTGTCGTACGGGCAAGCGTGTATTGATAATATCCATGTATAAATTATGATTAGGATATCGTGTAAATAACCGATCGACCAAAATAAACATCGGACATACTATTATAATATATTGTATTCGGTTTCGTCTGCACACACACACACATCATTATTATTATTACAATAATTGAATCGGTCATTTGGAAAAGGCCATATCTCCATAAAATAACAACTTTCAGGAAACGTAAAAACTGTTTTTAGAGATCAAAATTAAATTCAGATGAAAATCGGACGACGGTTGAGTCGTTTGATTCCCTTATGAAAAACCATCTACGGCGATATCGTTTACACCTACTGGATTATCTTATATGAGGGAATAATGAACGTGTTTGAGATACGACCGCGTTTTCCGACGGGTTGTAAATTGTCATTGATTGTGTGACCTTATGACTCTGATAAATTGTTTATTGTATAAATAAAATAATATGCATTGTTATTAGTTGGACACATCCATCACATAAGACTATAGTCTAGAAAACGTGTGGAGAAATGGCCTTTTCGAAATGACCGGTTCAATTATAATTGGTCGGTGATAAAATATACGCTCTTTACGTTCGGAGATACGCGTTTGTGATGGTGGTGTGCCGCACATTATAATAATACCGAGCCGGTTTACTTTTATAATAATATAATTAAGATGAATAGTACCGACGAATTATTATTATTCGTTATCAATTTACGATTATACGCGATAGGTACCAAACTGTTTACTACTAAGTACTAAGTTTATAGTAATACGCTTGTATGGCAATGCGTTTAGTAGATGATATAGGGGCTTAGATGGTTTGAAAATATTCGTAATTAAGGGGCCTCTACACCAGCCCGTTTTTGATTGAAAATAACACATTCTAAATTTAACCATACTCTAGAATGCGTCATCCGACATAAGTTTTGAAAACGGATTTAGATTTTTCAATACTTGCTTGATGCATCGGTCGGAATAAATTAATTAATATTGATCTATCAACATAAATAATTTGTAAAAAGGATCCGAGTATAATAAATACTAAATCTAATATCGCATAAAATTTATATTTTTGTAAAACATTTTAAGGATTATTTAAACAACATTATATTAATAACCCCATAAATTATACTAACATACGTTAGTAATGTACTCATTAGAATTTTGATTGAGATACATCGGAATTTTCAAGAAAATCATCCGCTAAATAATTCACAGAAAAAAGTAACGCCACAAAATATATCGAGAATTTGATAAAAAAAAAAAGAAAGAAAAATGGGAACGAGTGTGCATAAAAAAATCACCCATGTTGTGAAAATTTCAGGGCTTGCGAAACGTTACAATAAAGTTACAGTTATAACGTTAAATTATGCAAAAAAAAGATTTAAATTTGCAAAATGTGCCTAATTATAACGGAAAGCGATGATCGAAAATAATTAAATACCGCAAAACAAAACATAACGATTAACAATTAAATATAATATCATTAAACAAAACATACCGCAAAACGAGATATTTTAAAATCTATTTATTTAAAAGGTCTACACTGGTTTCGTATAGAGACATTTATTTCGTGCAAGCAATCTAAAACCGTAGTTCACACTACACCGTGTCGTGTGATTTCGTATTTTTTTGCTCATACCTAAATGCAATACCAATGATACGAATATTGCACCCGATGATAACATATTATAATATGCTTTTATTATAGTCATCACTTTTCCACACATAAATGTAACCGCAACGTCAAAAGTTGAATCCATTCGACCACGCGGTATCGTTTGGTAACTACATATTATGGTGTCTGTGATTATTTTACACGTCTCAGTGCAATACGTGAACCCAGCTTAAGAATCGATTATATTATATTCCTAATCCGGGCCATTACCTGCCCGCATTAGTTATTATTTTCAAATTTTTAATAGTCATCAACACTGTCTTAAACGACGATAAACGCAAATCTTGGATAACGTTTGAATTCCGAATGACGGTAAACGGGATTTTTTTTTTTCAAATTCAAGCCCTGGCTGGTTCGGAGCAGTAGTTTAAAATTTTATCGCACAATATTAGGTATACATCGATCCGCAGTGTCGCGATAAGTCGGTGATTTTTTTCCGGTAACTCGGTCACAATAATATAATTATTGTTTCCCCGGACGTCATCGTGACGTGTAATAATTTATAAAATTATTTCGTTCCGGCGACGCAATGTGCCTGACATGATAGCACTATGCGCGATTAACCGATCTTTAGTCGATGTCGCGAAGTCATTTCAGCTGTCGAAAAAAAAACAGTTTGCCACACATCACACTGCACAATATATAATATACAAACGGCGAAGGCGTCAAGAGAACGACGCCTATACGCGTTTAGGTATATTATATTATAATAGGTATGACGATTATAGATACCTATATATATATATTTTACAATACGGCCGAAACACAATAATTACGATAAGCCCATAAACGATATTATATAGTATCGCGTTATTGTAATGTACCGAGCTTAAGCCGACGGATGTTTGTATTCGACATTATATTATTATTACTATTATTACTGTTATGTACTGAGCTCGTTTCCACCTTTCCTTTTTTTTTTTTCTATTTTACCACCTTGTCGTTTCGGCTCGCGCCGCACACACACACACACACACACAACACAATTGCTTTTTGAATCACTCTCTGGCCATACTTCACTTCTGCAGCAGCAGCAGCAGCGTACATATAATAATAATAATATAATGTTGTACCGTATGCGTGTATAAGCCCGACCACCACCACCGCCGCCGCCGAAAATAATAGTAATGGTAATAATATAATAGGTGGGTATACATGTGCGACGGTTATAATATCATTGTATACAATATATTATAATATTATGCGCCGTATACCTATATACGTATAGAGGCATGTGCACTATTGAACGTCGGCTCCCCTTTCCCGCCCAATAATGTATTATTATCGTCGTACACTGAGCGCATATAGGTGCGCGTAACGCTCGTCCTCCCGCCAAAAACGAGTTTGGCGCAAAAAATCTGTTTACCGAACGCACCCTCCCCGAATTCTCCCGGTCTTACCTGTTTCGCGGCGGCAGGGGTGCTCCGCAGCTCCCCGCGACAGTCATTACCATTATTATTATTCGCGGTCCCGGGGTGAGGGGGGGAGAGCTGGAGGGACCCCTGGACGAGGGACCGCTGCGCGCAATTGTTTTCGTCGTCGAATACACCGCACCGGCGAGAGGACGCCTGCGAGGAGACTTGAGCCGGTTGTACAGTCACGACCCGAACACGTAGCGTACCTAGGTACCTACAAATTATTATTATTATTATTATTATGGTGCAATGTCATGCGTAATAATATCACGACGTGTGCAGCCTGCAAAACGGCTCTCGTGTGAAATCCCTGCAGGTCCCATTAAAAAGCCGAACGGTTATGTTTTGTCGCTCTGTAACGTACTCGTATTATCGTTACCCTGCACCACTGCACGGTCGGAGCGGTGTAACGTCGTTTTTTTTTTTTGTCTGCCTTAGGGTTCGACGAATCGTGTTCAACGGCCCCGGGAGTACCTGCGAGCCCGCCTGTCTGCACCACGACCGCGGTCGTGGTGCGGTATCTGAGAATAATATAATATAATACCTATGATGTCGCGCATCCTGCAGTGCGTAGTGCTCCGGTGCAGGTTAAGGGACGGCAAGTGTTGTGTCCGGGGTGGTGGAAAAATTTTTAGTCCGTTTAGGAGTGTCGTTACAGCGTTGTGGATGTATACTATAATAATTGTCGGTAGGCCGGGCGAATTGACGATTTTTTTTTCTGTTGACTCGTCGAGTTGACTTTGAAAAAAAGTAACTTAAATTAGTGTAAAGTTGAAATTTGCTAATTTGCAAAAATGAAAAATTCCATAGTAAAATTATGGTTCATTAGATGGATTTCTTTACGCTCGTGAAAATTTCTGAGGAAATCTAAGAAGATACGTCAAAGTAGAAACCTCGTTCAACAATTTGCATTATTCTTCGGTCGAAAATAAACTGGATTTAGATACTTTTGAAATACAGTGAACTCGAAGTTAACTGCACGTTAATCTTGGGAAAAAAGTAACTTATTAAGTTAAAAGTTAATTTGAAAAAAGTAACGAGTTAATAAACTTAATCAAAATTAACTTTACGCTTTAACTTTTAAATCGTTAATGCCCAGCATCGCAGTAATTGTATCGAAAAATAAACAAAATGTGTATATTATTATGTATTTTAATCATCGCCAGACCTTCTGTCGAAATCAATACATTATTATACGGCTCAAAAATGTATATACCATATATGGAAAATATTCAAGTTCGACTATATGAGAGGTGGTTTGCGTTGGCATCGTTGACAATTGAATCAGAAACTACAAGTATATGGGTAAAGCAGAATACGAAGAAATTATCACTTTATTTTCAAACCTCCGATCCACGAGAAAGTTATAACTTATAAAATATGTATCCATCGATTATTCTATACCGAGGTATTATTTCCCCATCATTATATTCGTCAATTTATCATTGATATTATTAAAGTTGAGCATTATACATCGCACACGCACTGATAACCTAATCGCTATATTCGTATGGAACTTGAAAATTAACTAACCATCACGTTAAAAATGTCAAATAAAATAATATACTATTGAGATTATTATAATTAATAAAATTGAGATAAAAAAAAATGCAATAACAATAAATCATATAATTTTTTTTACAACTTATATTTTATTTTTATAACTATTCGATTCTTTCAATGTAATCCGAAAAGCAAAATGTTTTTACAACAAATTAAAACAAAAAGGTTTTATTAAATAGGTAGGTACTATGGGTTTTTTTTTAATGTATATTTTAATAGCATATATTGTTAGTGATTCTCTAGGACATAAGTGCATGCATATGTCAAGGTTTTTAAGGGCATGAAGTCCCTAGCCCTATATAGAACTATATTTGGTACCTATTATACATATCATCGAGTACGATTACGATGGTCACGAAGAGGTCTCCGGTCACTCGTTCGGTATATAATAGATGGTACCTACTATGAAAACAGCGCAGTGCACATTTTATAGGTACTCACGCATATACCGCATATACCGCGTACCTACAATATATTATATATTAGAGATGTAAGCTCGGTACATTTTGACCTCCTATATTTACCAATTATTTTTTTACATGTAAATATTTAAAAAAATTAGCACGTGGCACCTCAAATTAAACGTTTTCACGGGGCCAATATTCATCAGTCATAACATATTAGGTAATAAAATTGAATAGTCTTATATAATAAAATGTAAAACGTCCACAACCACTGATAGGGTAGTACCTATTCTGCATAACATTAAACACACGAATATACAATAAGAATATCTGATACGATCAATTTACTATGGAAATTAATATAAATGTGATTTTATCGCAGATATAGATAATAAACCACTTTTAAAATATTAGTAGTGTTAAAATTTCCAAGGCTTTGGGGCATCGGTTAAACTACTCTGATTATTTGTAAATGTTCTACGCATGATTTTAGTATTTTTTACACACATTAGAACTGTATAATCCCAGTCACAAAATTTAAAAAATTTAAAAATTACGACCACCCTTGTTCAATTGAACACCTTAGTATCCAGTAAACTAAAAAAAATAAATGTTACCATATAATTATAAGTTCATGGAAATGTGGCAGAGAGGAATTTCTGGGGGTGTTCCTATGGTAACCTACCAAAATTATCAACATTTACCAAATTTAAGTACATTTTTCCCCTGTAAATTACCAAAAAAAAAATTGCGTAAATCTTAAATCTCTATGATATATACACACCGAGCTACACACGTCGACACGTCGTACTCGCTGTACGTACCTCAGGACAAAAATATAAAAGGTATAGATATTATATAGTATAATAATATTAATATTTTCGTAAAAAAGAAAACAGTAATTTGTAAGTGTTATATAACTGACCGAAATTGTATCAAAACTACTATAGGTAAACATATAGTATATTATTCCTATATTATTAGGTCCCTATATATACATATTATCATCGCGTACGATTATACGATGGTCACGAAAAGCTCTCCGGTCACTCGTCCGGTATATAATAGCTGGTAGGTACATACGAAGAAATTGGGGCAACAACGAGACAAGTCTTTTTTTTTGAAATTGTTCAACAGACAAAAAAAAACATTGTAAATTCCAAAAAAAAAAAATTAGAATTTTTTAAAAAATAGTAGATTTTAGTTACATATAGGGTACATACAACATATGCACTAGTAGATAGTGCTTAACTTTTAATAATAAGTTAAGGAAGCAATAAAAACTTGTTTGGACATATCTTGTTGTTGCACAGTATTTAATTTTTTTTTTTTTGGACATATCTTGCACCAAAACAACAACAAGACATATTATATAACTCCATATATACGAGTTGGACACGTCTCATTGTTACACCAATCGATGCAGATTTTTTTTATATTTTATGAAGTGAAAAGTGATTTTTGGCCAAAACAAGGACATGTCTCGTTATTGCCCCAAAGTCTTCAATTATGGAAACAACAACGTGCACATACCTACACGTCGTACTCGCCGCAGCCGACGATAACGATAAAAACGTTTAGGGACAAAATATATAATATTATTATTATTATCAGATCCGTCGTCGCGGTGTCTCGCTGCGAGTGAGTGGCTCCGCGCGTCAGCTCTGTCTCTCCCCCTGCACATATTTTAGAACATATACCACACTGCACGTGATGCTCGCGGATCACACAAAATATTATATATTATACATATACATCATGTAGGCACCGTCGTCGGAAGTCTTGCACAAGCCCGGCATAAAAATATAACGAATTAGGCAATAGTGCAGCCGGATTTTATTTTCGTTTTTTTTTCGCTTTTTTTTTTTTTTGTTCACATCCCGGACACGAACCGGTGTTTGCAGCGTGTGTGTGTGTGTTTGTGTGTGTACGTGTTTTTTCCCCCCACGTCTGTAACCCCGGGGCGGCGGCGGCCGTTCCGGTTACAAAAGAATTTCGGAACGAGGGTGCCGAGGTTTTTAGGGGGCAAAAACGGGTACGGCGATCGCGGGGGGAGACCGTATATCTCGCCCTATCGCTCGGTGCGCGTCTCTCCTATAATGTATACACACGCATATCGCACTTACCTATATATAAGCGTACGTACACCGGGCGGTGTCGAAAATAACGGATATTCTGCACTTTACGAATTGTGTCACACACACACACACAAGCACGTGCAGTATTCGTATACAATGCTCCGTAGTGCAGCCATCGCATTATTATTATTATTATTATTATTATTGTATAGTGTATGGGGATTCAGGTGTGTGAGTGTGAGTGCGGCCCCCGGACATATATTGTGTGTATAGGGTCATCGAGACGCGGTCTGCGGAGTTTTGCAACTGCCGTTGACGAGGGATCGCGAGGCAAATGTATATTATGATACGTCGACCAGACTTTGAAAAAACCTCTCTCTCTCTCTCTCTCTCTCTCTCTATTTGTATAAAAACAGTAATCGTTACAATATAATAGGTGTACGAGTGAAGTCGAGTCGGTGGAAATGATTAGTTCGAGTCGAGTTCAGTGAACAGTATATAGACGTTGTTGATTTAACAACATAGTATGAACCACCTATTTGAGAAACGACGTAATAGTCAGTTTAAAAGGTAATTATAAGAGAAAACGAGAGGAAAACTGTTTATATATAACTACGCTACCTGCTGCAGTGATACATTGTAGATAGACCGAGAGTTCTAATGGAAAGAATAACTCGGATAGATACACCATTTAAAAAAAAAAAAAAAAACTATGTTTTTGCTAAGTGGAGATTTATGATTTTGAGAAAAGATTTTGGACTTACGTATATTGTTTCTACAACTCGCATTTCTCGGCGGGGTGTAAATGTTTGGTTGAATTACTATAGGTTCATACCGGAGGTCTAATTATTACGACTATAAGATATTATTTTATTATGAGTTTTGCAACTGCCGTTGATGAGGGATCGAGCGGCAAATATATTATGATACGTAGTCACGTAGACCAGACTTTGAAAAAAACCTCTCTCTTTCTCTCTCTCTATTTGTATAAAAATAATAATCGTTACAATACAATAGGTGTACGCGAAGTCGAGTCGGTGGAAATGATTAGTTCGAGTCGAGTTCAGTGAACAGTATATAGACGTCGTTGATTTAACAACATAGTATGAACCACCTGTTTGAGAAACGACGTAATAGTCAGTTTGAAAGGTAATTATAAGAGAAAACTAGAACAAAACTGTTTATATATACCTAAGCTACCTGCAGTGATACATTGTAGATAAACCGAGAGTTCTAATGGAAAGAATAACTCGGGTAGATACACAATTTAAAAAAAAAATAAAAACTATGTTTCTGCTATGTGGGGAGCGAGTAATGATTCTGGACTTACTTATTGTTTCTACAACTCACGATTCTCGGCGGGGTGTAAATGTTTGGCTGAATTACTATAGGTTCATACCGGAGGTCTAATTATTACGACTATATAAGATACTATATTACTAAAATATTATTTTCAAAGATGGGCAAGTTAATGAAAATAATTAACTAGAGTTGAGTTAAGTTAAGAGGACACAAGATCGATAGTTTAAAAGTTAACAGTTGACAAATTATAAATTTAACTCGATAAGTTAAAATTTAATATAGAAAAAAATACTAACTTAAATCATTTTAAAAAAAGTCAATCTATTTTTTTTTTAATTAGTATGTAAATCACATTAAGAGTGAATGTGTCTTTCTGGTTTCTAATTTATAAATTATAAAAAACACTTTAATTGAACATTTATCATAATGTACACTGTATACCGTTTTACTTTTACTTTACTATGATTTACTAATAAAAAGTATACTCATCTCAAATTAATAATATGACAAATATATTTTTTTATATCGTATAGCAAATATTGAATGTCATAATACGTGAAGATAATAGTACTTCATATATACCTTCATATATATTATAAGTTATATTACATTAAAACACAACGATTGTCAATTTGTAATTTAAAATTATTAGTTTTATTAGAAACATTTATAATTGCAACTCGCATAATATATAATTTACAACTTATAATAAAATGTATTGATATACACAAAATTATGCTATCAAGGAAAAGAACAGAAATGTTTGTGTTTTTGTATTGGATTGTTTTTATTTTATACTGATATAGTAATATACTAATATTTACGTATAAACGAACATTTTGAAAATATTTTTAACCTGATGGATTTTTTGAAAATCAACTGAGTAAAGCTAAGTTATTTCAACTGTACTTTAAACTAGTTAAGTTCATAAGTTGATTAGAAAATAAACTTAGTGAAGTTAAAAAAAATTAACTTTTTAACTTATAACTTTAAATTTTCATCTAGTTAATGCCCCCACCTTTGATCATTTGAATTTTTCAAGTCTAGGACTTACGTTATTTCTCTTCCGCACTGGTCATATCTTACAGTGGTGCAACAGTTTTTTGCAAACGTTCACACATCATAATATGATAACACATTTCACTCATTTATCTCAATTTGTGATATTATTTCGTGACTTAAGTCGTTTCTCGAATAGGTAGTGGTCCATAATAATATATCATTACTCGGTTTGAAAAACATTTATTTACTTTTTTAATAATTATATAGTAAGCGAATCGCATATATAAAGAGTTTATTCCGCACATGAGGAGCATGTGCACTGTGTTGTTTTATCGAAAAATATTTACTTAACAGATATATTATTTTGAAACCGTGAGTGGTGTTTATATTACCCAACATTTCAAAAGCATTTTTGATTTTCACTCGACGGATTATTTTTAAATCAACTGAATGTATTATACCGCATAAGCCAACTCGATTCAACAGTCAACTGAACTACGCAGCGTCGAGTTTAAAAGTTTAAAACAAATATGTGCATAAATCATTTAAATACGTCGACTATATTATTTACTGATATGTGTACATTTGAGGGTTTTTAAGGGGGGGGGATCGTTCGTATCACTGTAAATAATAATAATACGATCGATAGAATAAACGAACGAAAAGAAGTGTAGGTACCTATGTAGGAGCCAATGATGGCACGAACATTACGAGAATTGAAATATATTGTACAAAGTCAAAATTGTATTAACAATAATATAATACGGTCTTATTGTTTGAAATTTGATATTATAGGTATTTATCCGAACTGTTCAAGTATTCAAGTTTCGTATGCAGTATAGTGCAATATATATTATATTATTATATCTACGTACAAGCGACCATGCTTTACAATAGTACCTATATAAGTACAACGCGTTTCTAACTACTGGGGCCTGGATGTTTATGCTTTTAAAAATACATTTATAACATGAAAAACACAGAAATTGACCAAAATTGATATACTATATTATGTTATTTTAAGTATTTTTGTTAACATATGGAAATAAAATAAAATTGAGGTCAATGGTAATATTCATATCTGTAAATATGGAAAAATACATTGAAAATATAAAATATAAATAATTGACTCATAATTTTTCTAAAAATATAGTACCTTAAATATGAAAAAATTACAAAAATAAAAACAAAAAATTTTAAATTAAAATAACTTATGTAGATATTTTGTGTGTTATTGAACCACATTTAATCTCAAAAACTTCGTCTATATGATGTTCCAAAAAAATTTGCAAAAGTCATTAACATCCGGGCCTTACTATTATAACTGCAGTATCATAATACCATCGCTTCATATTCGTCGGAAACTTTAACGTTACAGAAACACGAACAAATATAATAATATATTATACCTATAGGTAGGTACCTAAAATACCTATATCACGGTATTAATTGTTCTCTCGTCAAATAATTATCATATATATAAAAGTAATAACAGCAGCATAATAATAATAATAATAATATGTTGATACATGGCAGTCGGCAGATTGCATTTTTTACTTAAAAATTGTCCTAAAATTGTATATTATGTTATTTTAAGTATTTTTGGTAATATCTATATAGAAATAAAATAAAATTAAGGTCAGTGGTCATTCATACATGAACATTTTTATATAAAAATATATAAATATATATTTAATATATATATAAATATATATATTAAAAATATTTCAAATATAATAATGATAATAATTAACTTGTATAATTTTTCTAAAAAATTAGGTAACCCTAAAACTTAAAAAAAGACCTAAAAACGAAAAATTGCAACAAAAAAAAAATGTAAAATTAAAATAAGTTAAATAGATTCGTATTTTATTGAAACACATTTTAAGCTCGGTGACTTCGTCAATGATGTTCCAAAAAAAGATGTGCAAAAGTCATGAACATCCGGGGCCCTACTATTATAACTATTATCGTATTACTTACCTACCTAAATTCAAGAACTATATAGAATACACGTAATATATACGAAATATATATTATAATAGTCTTGTGTATTATATAAAATATACTGAATTTTTTTTTCATATTTTAAAGTATTATAACCTAGTAAACCAAAATTGTTGTATAATATTATATTATTAAACGTCGTTGGTGCAGTTGTCAAAATGTTTAAATCTGTTATCGGTTTTTTTTTTTCAAACGCGATGCGTACGAAAACGCTGTTGATTAAAATTTAAAGTTCACGCCAATTAGTAAAAAAAAAAAAATGTAAAATTAAAATAAGTTAAATAGATTTGTATGTTATTGACACATTTTAAACTCGTCTATGATGTTCCAAAAAAATGTGCAAAAGTCATTAACATCCGGGCCCTACTATTATAACTGCAGTATCATAATACCATTGCTACATATTCGTCAGAAACTTTAACTAAAAAATATAATATAATATTATAACCTATATCACGGTATTAATTGTTCTCTCGTCAAATTATTCTCGTATAATATATAAAAGTAATAACAGATAAGCATAATAATATGTAGATACATATGGCAGATTGAATTTCCCTTTTCTAGCAGTCGGAAAAGACCTTTTCAGTATAGCGGCTATATTTCACACACAGTTGCAACGGAATTCTACCAAAAACTAACGTTCGTATTACCTACATACCTACCTAAACTCGAGAAATTTAAAAAAATACACAAATTCAATATACAATAATTAATATATTTTTATTATAATAGTCGTGCGTATTATATAAAAAAGGAAATTTTTTTCATATTAAAATATTATAAGTCCTTAAACGATAATTATTTGTATATTATAATATTATATTATTAAACGCCATCAGTGCAGTTGTCAGAGTGTTTGAATCTGTTATCGGTTTTTTTTCCAAACGCGAAAACGCTGTAGATTAAAATTTAAAGTTCACGCCAATTAGTAAAAAAAAAAAAATGTAAAATTAAAATAAGTTATTTAACTTTTCGTATGTTATTGAAACACATTTCAAGCTCGGAAACTTCGTCTATAATGTTCCAAAAAAAGGTGCAAAAGCCGGGCCCTACTAGTATAACTGTATCATAACTGCTATACCGTGGCTATATATTCGTCAGAAACTCTAACGTTACAGAAACACGACAAAATATAATATTATATTATACCTATAATATATGTAGGCATCTGATATGCCTAAATTTTATAATAAATAAGATAGCAGTAAATAAAATCAAATACGATTTTTGAATTAAGTAGATTTAGTATTTTTGTAATGACCCAATGATTTAATATAATAATACGTACTTAATACAAAAAATATTTTTGAAATACAGTTCAAAAAAGAAAAAAAATCGGAGAAACGATTAGAGCCAACCTCCCTGTTGTGTCTTCTGGCTAACTCTAAAAAATAAAATAGAAAATAATGTGTACCTAAACGTATTGGAGCTCAAATGTGGTATTATTTTTAAAATACGATGTACGCAAACGTTGCATTCATTTTTGGTTCTGAAAAAATGTGTAGGTACCTGAACGTTTAATTTTTGTTCCCAATCCTTCTCCCAGTTTCAATTTAAAAATATATTTTTGAACGTTTTTAAGCGTTTATTTTTACAAATAAACAGTAGGCATACAACTGTTGAAAAATTGCCATAGAGGTGCTCTTTTTAATTGGTTTTTATTCTTATTTTTTTTTTTTGCATATATTAGGTAATAGAACGGTTGCCTTTTTTTTTTTTACTTTCCCCCCCCCCTCTCACCCATTCTAAAATCCTGGCCGCGTGCTATATAAATACGGATTTTTTTCATACCAAAATATTATAGACTTGTAAACCATAATATTATTTGTATATTATACTATATTATATTATTAAACGTCGTCGGTGCAGTTGTCAAAGTGTTTGAATCTGTTATCGGTTTTTTTCCTTATCCGACGCGAACGAAAACGCTGTCGATTAAAATGTAAAGTTCACGCCAATTAGTAAAAAAAAAAAAAATGTAAAACTAAAATAAATGGAATAGATTCGTGTGTTAATGGAACACATTTTAAACTCGAGAACTTCGTCTGTGATGTTCCAAAAAAATATACAAAAGACATTGACATCCGGTCCCTATATATTGTTATAACCTACCTACCTACCTACCTAAATTCCAGAACTATATGGAATACGCGTAATATATAAATACGTATTTTTTTTCATACCAAAATATTATAGACCCTCAAACCATAATATTATTTGTATATTATACTATATTATATTATTAAACGTCGTCGGTGCAGTTGTCAAAGTGTTTGAATCTGTTATCGGTTTTTTTTTCCTTATCCGACGCGAACGAAAACGCTGTTGATTAAAATGTAAAGTTCACGCCGATTAGTCGGCACCATCACAGTGTTTCTCGAGAGTCTTGTTTTGATCCGTCGCGACAATTTTATGTGTACAATATGTTCTAATGTGTAACTATATATCGCCGGAGATAGCGTTATATTATAATACCGATTAATAATGTCAGGGCAATTATGTGTCGAAACGTCGTTTAGTCAAAATAAAAAAAAAAAATATATTTTCCAAACGATAAACACGCGAGTCGAACCACGGTCGGATCTCCACGCAGAAGAGTAAAATGTCACACGGTCAAATTGTATGTATATATATATATGTATAATTATGCCATCATAATGACGATATATAGTGCAGTCGAACACGATAAACACTCGCGGGGATCTCCGATATACCACAGCAGAGTATAAAATGTCAAACGGTCAAACTTCATATAATATGTATATAATATTATAGTGGGTACGCGCTAAATCATGTGGTGTCACTAATCAAATACCAATTTTAATCTCCAGTGCGGCGGTGTAGTGTCACACTTTGTGAGGTCACATTCTACGCATCGCACGACAATAATAATAATAATGTAAATTAATATATTATTATACGTCACAGACGTCGTGTTTGGCGAGGGATGACTAATAAGACGATTGATTGTATATATTGTACGGAGACCCGATGTAAATGTCTGCACCGGCTGATACGCGACTGTAATAATAATATATTGCGTCTCGATATGTATGATAACGTGCTGTATCGTGTTATGAATCACTGGGTATTCTTCGGACGTGATAGTGTTATAATATAATATAGTATAATGAACGAAATTGTTCGAACTAAACGCGGCACATTGTTCGCGGACTACATATCATTATCTGTACAAATGATGGCGAGCGCCTTATCCATATTATAATAGGTATTATATTATATTGTTTTGCGCGACCTGCAACTCTGGCGACGGTGACCAACACGATAATATCGTACGCGTGCGTTGTTATATCATGTTATTTCGTTGTTTTATTACAATATGAATGAGAAAAATAAAAGAAACACGTACCTACCCAGTGTGTACCCAGGACGTTTGTCAATATACCCGCAGCAGACGCTGCTCGCGTCAAGTCGCGATTGTGCGTTCGAGGTTTGAAAAGAACTCTTGGGAAAATCGTGATCACAGTCCACTGCAGCAGCAGCAGATAACGATCATCGGCCGAGGTCCGATGTATCGCAGCAGCACAGGAAGCGATACAGTGTAATAATAATAATAATAATAATATTATATATCGTTGTACCTAGGTATACTTACCTACGAATATGGCAGTGGTTCTCAACCGCCTGTTGAGCCGAAAAAATCGTTTATATATTTTTCCATAACACACGAGTATATTATGTCCCATCGTTATGGGGCTATGACGTGATGTGCGGTAAACACCACAGCTGATAAGAAAAACAATTATTGCGAATAGATAATATTATACGGTATAGACCGGGGGGTCACCAATTAATATGTTTGGAGAGCCACATTGGAAAATTTGAACATTTTCGGGAGCCATAAAAATACAAAGCAAATATTTTTGACATATTATAATGCAAAAGTAACTTAGTAGTGGCCTATGGTCGTTAATACAAATAAATTATAAATTTATAATTGTAATTATAGCGGTAATATAAATAGAAAATTGGGTTAAAATTATTGTGGAAAATGGTAAGTATTGCTCTCAACTATAACCGCTTGAAATTAGGTGTATGATTCGTACACGCTTTATTAGTGCACTTAATATAGTATATTATGCAGGTTATCGGTTTTTGATTTACAAAGTTCACTACTTACTGGATTTTTTTCTTGGAAAAGTCTTATGCGTTGTCATCGGTTTTTACTTTTATTCATTGTCCGTGGGCCAGATAAAATTTGTCCGAGGGCCGTATCCAGCCCGCAGAGGGGAAGTAACTGAACCGGTAAAAATATTTATTTTTTTAACGCTGGCTATCCGCACATAATAGATATTTGATTTATTTTTGTGATGTATTCAAAATGACGTTTTTAAATAATAAATATCGTTCAACATTAATTGATCTAATCTATTAAACTGTATATAACACAAAATAAATACATTAATTAGAAGTTTTTCCTGGCCCTCGAAAATTTTTTTTCAAATTATCTGGTAGAAACTCATTCTCGATCTACTGCACATACTTATAATATATAGATTTATATTATTATCGTTACTTTAATTTTTCAAAAATCCATAACCAATTATTTTTTGTCACCGTTTTTTTTTTTTTTGAATTTAAATCGGACCGTCGTCGTAAAAATAAAAGGTTGAGAAACACTGGTATATACCAGGTATATAGGTACTTACTGCAGTAAAATTGCATCGTGCCTTGTATATATGCATCTCGAGTTCCTGCTGCAGGTTTCACCTCGCTCGGACTTGTGTGAAAAACAATAAGCGCATCGACGTGCTCTTCGAAACCTACATAAACACGTCATGATAATATTATACAATAACAAATTATTAACAATATATATCAACGACTATTTAAGAGTACGGCCAGATCCGCAGGACAGATTGGTGGTGCTCAGATAATGAGCTCAATATTTGATAACAATAGCACGCAGAAAAAAAAATTCAAAATTAAATTGTAATTCGGAATAAACTCACAAAAGTTTGGTGGTCACCAGGGGTAATAACCGTGACAAATTGCCAATTGGATAGGTATCCATCACAGTCGTACTAGTTTTCAGCAGTAGATACGCATCTTCTCATTGGTTGATTTTGTTCTATGTTATATATGTATGTATATGTGGAGAACTACGATAAAGGCGAAGCAAAGAGCGGAGGACGAGTATAAAAATACTGTAATGATACCTATCTAATTTGTCATGGCGATAACAACGAAGTAGTCTAATTTTAACTTGGCGAGTATTATGTTGCCAAGGTAGCCAATAGTAGTCTGGTGAAAAAGAATTATATTTTCTTGAAAAAAGTGAAAGTTTGAAGAGTAGGTACGAGAATATAGTGAAAACGGTGGATGCAACTGGAAATGGTCGTGGAGTTGAAAAAGTAATCAGGTATGGGACGGATGATTAAAATACATATACCTAACCTAACCTGCTGCTGTAGTATAATGGGTATCTAAATTACTGATGTCGAAAAATTAAGTTACCATCATGTACAATATTCGATATGTCGTCTTACTATTGTTTTGTTTATTCTGTGGCTACATTTTTTCAAAGCACTGTACCTATTATATTATGTACACACAAATACACAATTCAAATCGTTCATAATTTAAAAATGTACAGGAGTGTTTTGTATACACTGCTCAATTGATAATACTATTGATAACATACATATAGTTATTTAGGCCATCGCCACGTGCAAAAAATAAAACATAATAATCTGCAGTCGTGAGAAATTTTTTTTGTAAAATGATAAAGCATACGAACGATTAGACATGTTTAAACTGTTATTGTTAGGACGTATTATTAACTATGAAATTAAACCCGAATGGCCTAATTAAACAAAACGTGTAACAATATTAACAATGTTAATGGTTGTTTAAAACTAGGTATGTAGGTAATAGGTACAGAAACATCTAGACAGATGATGGTATAGTGATCAGACACGGTGCTGCATTTTATGGTGCAGACAATTAATGTATATAGGTATGCAAATATCATAACAAATCGCAAACGTTTACCCGTTCTATACCGCTATAATCTAACTATATGTGAAATGGGGTAAACGAGGTTAGAGATCTTGGTATTCGCATTTATCGTCCACGACATAGAAATTGATTGCATCGCGTTTTCGATTTTTTATGTAAATTGCAGTCTGTTTTTTATTCATACTTGAATCGATATTTTAATTCCATCATGTATCTTCCTATAATACTTAACTGGTAAAAATGTATATGATGATTACCACACAAAGTCTTACCGAATAGTTCATTAGGTCCCTTGTACTTAAAGACGATTTACGTTTCTTTTTCCATTATTTTTCTACATTTATTGTTTTCAAACTAATATAATAATTATATGTTTGCATTTTTTTTTATGTCCACCAGAACACAATTTACCTATTCCGATTTTATTAAACGTGTAACTGTGTCGATGCTTCAGTTGTGCATGTCTTAGAGTTTTTAATTTTTTTTCTAGGTGCGTTTTGTGGTATATAGAGTTTGGTTTAGAACCGTCGACATATTAATCGATAAAAATGACAAAATCCAAAGAATTTTAATTACAATGATTATTTGCTTTAAATTAAACATATTGTGTGGACTGCAGTAACCCTGCAGCATTGCTGATGGTATTGAAAATCAATTTGGAATTTTCCCAGGTGATTATAATATAAGTTATATAGCAGGTATAATAGCACAACATGGACGTCTCATGTCAAAGGCAGATCCACCCTTTCGGCAAAATGCAACACAAACAATAACTCCATCAAGCACCCATCATCGTCCGTATATGTACTGCACAAACTTCGACGAAGCCAGAAATTAATTTAACATTCCGGACAATTTATAAACCAATGCGATCGGTTCATTTTCAAACCCTCTCGGCATATAATTTCTCATCTTAAAAAAATTTTAATGTACTTGGTGGTATAATATATATAATGTAAAAATGTCAAATATTTATGTAAGCTAAAATACTTTTTGTAGTCGGTGCTAAAAATAAAATAAAAACATATATGTATGTAGGGATCAAAATTTCCGAAAAAAAAGGTTTTCAGAAAAAAACCCGGGTTTTTTAACGGTTTTTTTTTTTAGAAAAAATAGGAAAAATTGGTTTTTTTCTAAAAAACTAAAAAAGAATTGTATACTGGAAATAATCTAATAAATAATGGTAGTCGATAATCGTATTACATGCATATTATATATATGTATACCATACCTATAGATAACTTAAAGTCTGTAGTGGATAAATCTAGAGGATTCTATACCTACTTGATTTATAAATAATTATAATTATTGTAATATTAACTACTAAAGTACTAACTATTAAGTATTTACTATGTAGTTATTTCTCGTTAGTTATTAATATTATTTAATATATTTATAATATTTCATATTTAAACATATATATTTAATGTATTTTATTACGTGCAACTCACTAAGTTTAAAAATATACAAACTATGAAATAGTTACTTGTCATCACTCACTACTCATCAGTCACTGTATTATAATTTATAAACCTATCTGCAGCCAGTCACTGCTGCAGTAATACGCCTTATTAGTTATTACAAACATAAACACACAATAAGTACCTATACAACTTTTAACATTTAAAAATACAAGTGATTTATTTTCGGGGACATACACTCTCCCACATAAATACCAATTTGATATGGAACTACGTCATTTTTAGAACAAATAATGAAATATCCGTTTTAATAGTTTAATTTTAAATTTGAATACAATAACAGATTGATAACCGTATATTGGCAAACGTGAAATGACAATGACAGGTTTTCATATCTATTTTTTATAATGGTTTTTTTTATTACATAGATTATTTTAATTTTTAAGAGTAAATATAATTTTTTAATTTACCGAAAACTTCGGTTTTTTTCGGAAATGTATTATTTTAATATTCTCCGATTTTCCACGTTTTCCGAGGCTCTGGGAAAAAAAAACGGTTTTTTTCCGATATTTTCCCGAATTTTCCGGCATTTTGAACTCTATGTATATGTACCGGATATACTTTATATATATATTAATATCTCGCGTGTTGTAATCTATATAATTTGTACACAAGTGCGTTTTCGAAAACACTATAACACTCGAAATATACGCCGTATAGGTATATATAAAAAAAAAATTGCGCATATTATACCAGCTATATATATATAGGTATTACGCACTATTATATTATTATATTGTACCTACGCGAAATCATAATGCCTATATTATATTATATAATACCTTTATAAATACGTCCTACCTGCAATAGCTAAAATGAACAGTACAACACTATATATACGTTTCGCAATATATAATATAATATTATTTTATATAATAGGTACGCACCTATATGGCTGTTGGTGTATAGCGTAATAAAATAATATATATAGGCATTTGCGTATTATATTGTGCAGTGCAAGCAGCGGCGGCGGCAGTGGTTGGGGTGCAGGTCACCCCATTATAATAATAATATATTCGACCGAATAGAATATCACAACTGTCAACCATATAATGTATACCACGGTCGTTGCGCGGATTTTGCGATTCTTGCACCCGGAGACTTCATCACGAAAAAAAAAAATTCTGCGGGCGGCAGAAATAATTGACGCCTTTGCCTGCGCGCAATTTAATATATCGCATGACTACTTAAACGTGTTATATAGGTACACACGAGCGAGCCGGAATATTGGGGACACGAGACCCATTTATTTATACGAAATATTTGTTTTTTTCAAAAGCACATATAATATAGGTATGTATAGATACGCAATCAGAAGATATTTCGAAAATAAAAATAAAAATGTTCACGAAAAATTACTAAAAAAAATGTGAGTTGTGTACGATAACTATATGTATACATTAGTTCAATATCAATAATGATAACACAAACGAATAATATATTATATTAGATTGTGAGCGGAGCGAGGAAGCTATAATAGTGGTTTTACAATTGTGTTTTTTTTGGATCAAGATGGTATACTTTAGAGAGGTAATTTTTCGATTTTCTCAATAGAGATTAAATGCCGTAGGAAAAAATTACAAAAAACCGTTAAGAATGGGATTTTAATTTCCGACGCTTTGTCTATCACCATATAATATATATAGTAACGAATAAAAAATTATAATATTATAATATTAATATTCAACTCACAGCCTATATATAATAAATAATAACGATATAAAAAATCCAGACTGACAAACCGTCTCCGTTTTTCTTCTACAATGACGTTATATCATTGAATTCAAATTTAATGCAATCCATTATACGCCGAGCCACTTGCAACCTATACTGTACAGCAGAGCGACATCCACTTATCAGCTTTTTTTTTTATATTAACTACGCGTCTTTAATAATATATGCTAAATACATATATATATATATTATGCTCGTTTAAACAATTCACGATTGTGTTCAGTGTTATGATAATCGTTTCGCATTATATGTGATATAAAAATGCCTAAAACAATATCCAACCGTAAAAATAGCAATTATTACATAAACGCTTTGAGTGAGAGTGCATCAGAGATTGAAGTTCGAGGAGTGCGTTGAAAGGGGCCCATACTCAGTGCGTCTGTACATTGTGGTGTTGAGCGGCTTAATGGATCTTTAATCCCCGGCTTGAATGGGTGCCTCCTTGGTTAATATATTATAATTTTATACGAAATCGAAACCGTGGTGGGAATAATTCGGTAATCTAAACGATAGCACAAGTGCGCACGGCGTACAAAATATCTATACATTATACATATGACCGCCACGAATCGGATCTCCGGGGCAGCCATAGTTAAAGTCTTTACACTATTCAACTATATCGACTCGACCCATAATAATATAATATATTATATCATACAATAACGTGTAAAAGTCACGCGAGTTAAAAAGAACGATAAATTTACTCAACTCGGTCATTATAACTATACCTAGTGTTTGAAGTATGCAGAAGTATTTCACAAGAACGTGAAACATTGACATTTTTTTCAACACAAATAAAAACGCTATTTATTTTTTTTTTTTTTTAACACAATGTCCAGTGTTCTAAATTCTAATGTAAGAACTCAGTAGGTATACAATATACAAGTATAATATTGTATACATATAATACTTGTATCATTTAAAAATTTAAGAACGAATGACAGCCGTAGCGGGTATACCTATAGGTCATCGCTTATGATAGAACTTACCTATCAATATATTGATATAGAAGTTATTAGGTGCTTTTAGACAGGTATATGTTAGTTGATTAAGAAGTGAAGATATTTGAAATTAATACTCGTGGCCGAGATCGTTATTTTCTATACGGACTAACAAGTAGGTATTAATAATATAAAATTGATCCATAATGAAATCCAAAAATAGTGCATTATTTTGATTGTTCAATATTCGACCGTTCTAAACAGCAGCCTATTATATTATACACTATTTTGCAACAAAGTATAGGTACATCATAATATTATTTTCGTGCGAATAATATACACACTATAGTGTTTTTGTAACACAAAATATTAAAGGTGTTTTAAATCTTTGTGGTTATATTATATTACTATATTAGCGAAACAATTAACTCGTCTCTACAATATTATTTGACTAATTAGGTATATCACTATAGTTGAGTTGTAAAAGTGACTTTTAAAATGAAGTCACTATCGTGTTATGTAACTCAGTCCGCGACAATATAATTAGATTTTTAACCAATATTGACTATTACAACGTTTTATCTAGCGCCGATGCCCTGCAGACTTGGTTATATTATAATAATATTTTATGTATATTGTATTATAGCAGTGAAATGTCACTGTCACAGCGTTATCGTATGAATATATAATATATAGAACGCGATTATAATATTATATATATATATATATATTATATACGTCTATATATTTAGGCACAACTTATATTATTTTACGTCGCAGCTGCTGCGACTATATTTTAATAGTCGTTGATTATAATAATAATATAATAAATGCTGCAAGTCGGTAAAAATGTAAACGTTTGATCTAATAATTAGGTCGGAATAACGCCATATACATATGCCTGCCTATATATAGTGCCTATACCGGCTATATTGTATATAGTGTTACACTGTGTCGTAAATATATTTAATAAAGTCCAACACTATAAAACGTATAATGTCGACAAAAAAAAAAAATGGTTTAAAAGCATAAGTATCGGAGAATGGGTAATTCGAGTTGTGCAGACTGTAATGGAATTATTTTTAAGTAACTTTGATGGTAGTTCGATTAGGTTTATTTTATTGTTTGTAATTTATATATACCTACGTAATTCAAGTTGACTCTCGCTAACCAAATCGTTACTTTTTTCTGTAATATCTACACATTTTAAAAACCAATTGATAATATTATATGTATTGGTACCTATATATATGGTTTTCTGCCAATAACATAATTATATTATTAGCAATAGCTATTCGCCAAAAAAAGTTTTATTTTATAGAATAAAACGTGTCGAACTATATATATTATTATATCGTCGTTTTTGGTGCTTAAACAAATATAATAAATTTTATCTATAATATTTTCATAATATTATTGTAGATTGCATCATCACTGTTTTAATGTATTGACAGCGCAATAATTACTAGAGAAGCTAAATGTTTGAAAATATAAAAATCACCAAGTCTCGAACGAGCGGTGGGTAACTCGGCCGAATAAATAAATAATAGTGAGTAGTGACTCGAAAACAATTTAACTACAATTTTTTGATAGGTAAATCGTCGTGATGTACCTACATTTACCCGCAATAAATTTAACTATTCCAAACAGCACTGTGTCTATATGACGTATTCCAACCGCCGCAGTAGGTTAGTAAGCAGAGCCGTAACTATAGGCGAAAATATCTTATGGTTATGATTAACTATTAAGAAAAAATATTATTGACAATATTATATAATAATATCATTAGTATAATATTTTTCATTTGCTATACGCACCGTCCGATAATTTTTAATATAAAATCTTCGTTGATTGATCAATTATATTTTTTAAATGGTTTTAAATTTAGGTATATTTTAGTCGGGCACCAGGGAACACGATAATAATAATAATGATATAAATAAAAATAATTACATTACCCGTTTATATAAACCATAAACTTTGTCAGAGACTGCAGTATACATATTATTTAAAAATGCATTAATTTGTACGATTTCGCGATTTTCATCGATAAAAAATGTACCTAGATGAATTTATTTAGATTGGTAAAACAAATATCCAAGATGAACGTTTAGACATATATAGATAACTATTTATCGAGATAAGATAAAAGATGAACAAATAATTACCTAGATAAGTCCGAACACCGCTGTGTCGTCTATATAGCTTTGCAAATTATCGAATTACTATTAGGACTTGATGTACAAAATCGAAGGGGACATGGGTGTGTGACATCGGAGCTGACGTGTCAAAAAAACACCAAAATATTTTCGAATCGCCATTGTAGACTATAAACAAAATATATTGTTTGGGCGCATTGCTATAGGAGTTCTGCCCCGCAGGGATAAAAAAAATGGCTCGGTACGGCTCTGAGGTATGGTACCTATGTGTGTATTACAACTACCGCCGCCGCCGTTGGGTCCGATGACTCTAATCGTGGTTTATGGTCGCGGTACATGTGCGCGGTATACGCCGCACAGCGTATATTTATAAACCGCGGTACCAGACTGCAGTAACCGTTTGTTTCACTGCGCGCGGCGTGTTTAGGGGGGCGACGACGGACGGTTTATTAATATTCGTGTCGCAGCGGCGCAGCTGCTGTCGAGTCGGATGCGAAGGCGAACAGCGAAAAATCTGTCGCACAGGTCGCGGGAAAAACGACAGATAACTGCAGTAATAACAATAATAGCAGCGCGCGTATTACGGTACGACAATGTATCATGGTTACCTGCAAACACGGCGATGATGATATTATTATAGTCGCACCGGTCTCGGCGCGCCGGAACCGGATCGGAAGGGGGACAGCCGCCGAACCGGGAGAGGGTGAACCCCGCACCGCGCCCATTGGTCCGCGCCATGCACGCCGGCCGGATTGGTCGCGGCGGCCAGCACGTGCGGTCGCGGGCGATACCTAGCGCGCCGCGTCGTACGGCGACGGGGGCCGAACACCTGTCCGCGGCGGGCGCGCGCCCTCCGCAGCCGCCGCAGCAGCAGCAGCAGCAGCAGCCGTCGCCGCCGTGATCGTTTGGTGGGGGGAACGCCGCCGCCGCCGCCGAGAACGTGGAACCATACAGAACCACCTCTTCTCTCCCGGAGGCGCGACGACAACTCGACGCATTCTCTTCGGCGACCCACACCGGAGAACGCGCCCGCCGCCGCATCTCAGTGAGTTCGACGCCGGTGCACCACGTACATCACAACGCCGCTGCACCGCACGCATTCCAGTCGTCGTCGCCGTCGCCGTCGCACGTGTTCCGTCGTCAGCCGACACAAGAAGATTTCGTGTTCTCAGCGGACACTAAATATTATTATTTTTTTTTATCGCGACGACATTATACCGTAGTTTGTCGGAATAGTTTTTTTGGAAATTTTTTTCGAAAATTTTCGTTTCCCGTCGTGTATCACACACCCGTGTGAACCTGTCGGGCGAGTACGTAAAATGCGTATTTTCGAAGATCGACCGGCGACAATGATGCACCACAAGTTGACTTCGAAGAAGATGGATTACTCGCACTGTCCGCTCAAGAAACGTCCCGTGCACTTTGTCAAATGCGAGTACATCAAAGACGAGATGGATTTCGGTAATTGATACATATTATTATATTTATGAGACCATAATATATAAGACTCGAGTGGAACCGTTCGCGGAATATTATATTATTTTTCCGTGGGGTTATCGTACGATATTTTTGAGATTTATTTTATCCAAGCGCGACACTCGTTTTTCGACCCCTTTTTTCGTATTATTTTGTCGAGGGGTAGGCGAGCTCCGGAGGACGACGTGTCGTCTGTGCCCGTCCGCGACCGTCTTTTACATTATTCAAAAATATTCACTTGCTCTTCGTAATGACATAATATTAAATTAAATAAATAAATAATACGACGACGCGCGATGGGAACCGGTGCGCCGCCGACCGTGGGAAATGCCCTCCGAGGGTGGTGACCCTTTTCCTTTTCCTTTTTTTCGATTCGGTTTTCGCAATGCACTCACTTCACCCCTCGCCAAATAATAATAGTAATAATAAATAAACCGTTGTGTAAACGAGGCGATGTAACGACACGACCGTTTACTGCACCCGCGATCACGACGTCACCGCTATAATAGTACGACACTGATTTTTTTCTTAGCACTATTATAGTATCGGACGGACGAAATGTATTATTATTATTATCGGGCGTAGCGTGTATCGTCGGCGAAAAATAAAATAAAAAGTCCCCCCCCCAAAAAAAAAACCACTCACACGTGATTTAAACCTACTCGAGGCAGAAAAACCGATCGATTTCGATAGTACCTATATATGACTCTCAACAATATTATAACGTTTTCGGTCAGACCGTGGGATCGGGCGTGTTCCCCTGCCGGCGCCTATATTCTTAAACAATAAACTTCTCCACAAAATAATAATATATTGTATTATATATCGGGTTATATACGCACGTCTCGGGCTTACGATCTATTTCGTTTTCGGTAGACTTAAACGAGAAGTCCGAACATTTTTTAAAAAAAAATCTAAAACAAATACTGGTACCTACCCATACTGCAGAGCGTATATAATTTTATTAGCGCAGTGATAACCACCCGCCGCAAAATCCCAAACGACCCACCTCGTTCGATAGACAGCAAAAATCTCTTTCCGTGTACGATAAAATACCAAAAATTATTCATTTTTCCACACGCACGATAATATAATAATATGTCACTATTAATTATGCGTTTAAAGACGCAATAAATAATTCATATTATATAAATATTGTTTTTTTTTCGCTATATTTATTGTGTGGACAAATATAAAATCAAATAAAAGCGCGAAACGGGGACGACGATAAAATTCGTTTTAAAAAAAAAATATCGCGTTGATTCGAATAATAAAATATTAATATTTTTTTTGTTTTTGCGCAGACAACACGGACGAATGTTTGGAACCGGAAAACCTGAGCACTAAACCGCAAGATCTGAGCGTGAAAATCAAATCGGAACCGATCGCGTCGGTGGTGGTGAAAAAAGAATCGCCTCCGCACGAAAACGCCGCGGCGCCTATGCAGCCGTCGTCGTCTCCGTACTACATCCCAAACCCACAACAACAACAACAACAACAGCAACAGGAGCAGCTACGGCAGCACCAACACCATCAGCAAATGCGGCAGCAACAGCAACAACCGTTCCAGCCGACGGCCGTCAAGGCTGCAGGCCCGCTGGAACCGCTGTGCCTGAACATCGCGGGCGACCACCACCCGGCCGCCGCGCAGGCCGCGGTCGCGACTTACCATCACCACGCACACCGGCAATACGCGCCGGCCATAGCGCCGAGGCCCGTGCCCGCCCAGTACCCGAGCACCGGTTACCTGTCCGGTTACATGTACCAGCACGGCGGCAGCGCGATGTTGGTCGCGGACCGAGCGTACCCCGTGCCCGCGGCGGCCGCGTACCCGCCCGCCATGATGGCCGTCGCCAGAGACGCTTCCCTGTCGCCGCCCGGCACCGCGGGCCGCACCGGTTCCGCCTTCAAGCCGCTCACGCAGCTCACGTCGCCCGGCGGCGCGGTCACGCCGATGCGCAGCCCGCCCGCGGCCTTGCCGCTGAGTTGGTTCGGGCGTACCGCGGTCAGCGGTTGGTCGCCGACGTCGGTGGAAGCCATGGACGCGTCGCCGCCACTGCCCACGCCGTCGTCGGCGTCGTCGGCGTCGGCCATATCGCCGAGCTACGGGCCGCCGCACCAGCACCAGCACCAGCAGACCGCGCCGGCGCCACAACAGCAGTACCAACTGCACTTGTACTCGGGCGAGAGCGACGCGACGACCACCGCGTCGTCGTCGTCCGTCGGCGGAGGAGACGCGATGGCGGCGGCCGTCAAGCGCAAGTCGTCCACCGTGGTCGTCGCGGCCCGGTACAAGTGCGCCGCGTGCGCGAAGACGTACTCGACCGTGTCCGGGCTGACCAAGCACCAGCAGTACCACTGCGCGGACGACGAGGCGCAGTGCGCCGCGGCCAAGACGTTCCGGTGCAAGTACTGCGACAAGGCGTACAACACGCTCGGCGCGCTCAAGATGCACATCCGCACGCACACGCTGCCGTGCATCTGCAAGCTGTGCGGCAAGGCGTTCAGCCGGCCGTGGCTGCTGCAGGGCCACATCCGCACGCACACCGGCGAGAAGCCGTTCTCGTGCCAGCACTGCAACCGGGCGTTCGCCGACCGGTCCAACTTGCGCGCGCACCTGCAGACCCACTCGGACGTGAAGAAGTACTCGTGCCCGACGTGCAGCAAGACGTTCAGCCGCATGTCGCTGCTCACCAAGCACTGCGACACCGGATGTCCCCGTCTGTTGCCCCAACACCAGCAGCAGCAGCAGCAGCAGCAACAGCAACAGCAACAGACGGTTTAGACCGCCGCGCTAACCCCGCCCCTCCCGGCGCCTCATTATTGCGTACAATTATATGTTAAATTATTATTAAACATATCTTTATATATCATTATCATATTCGTTTATGGTTATTATTATTTTTGATTATTATTATTATACCAATTATTATTATTATTATTATTTTTTTTTTTTGTCGACACGGGCGCATCAACGATTTTAAAATTTTATTTCGCCCAAACGAGCTCGTCGCGAGTATTATTCCTATATATTATATTTGTACCTAATTATGTTGAAAACAGAAGATTAAAAAATCGTACTTAAATAATATCATCTTTGCCCCGACATATTATTATATAAAATGTTTTATTTACTATTAGACGTACGCTAGTCACTTTACTATCATGGATAATCATAACTGCACTGTGTTAGACGTTAAGTTCATTTTTTCTCCAATAACTTACTATAAACTATTATTATTATTATTTTCATTATTATTATTATTATCATCTTGTTTGTAACGGGTACGCGCAGACGACTGCAGTGCATAATACAATAGCATACTGCTGCAGCTGCAGCAGCAGTTATCATTGCACTGCAGCCATGACGAGGTGACGTGTTAATATCAAAACAATATAATAATTTACAATATTGTTGTGCCGTTTTGATATTATATCGTGAAAATCCCACGTCCCTTCGCCGTACCCGGAGGTGCCCAACTATAATATTATATTATAATATTATGTGCCTATAACATAATATTATTTTGCTTTGGGTGCGCCAACTATTACGATAAATCGCTCTTATATAATATTATTATATTATACACACACACGACGGAACTTTATTATTACTTGTGCCTGTGTTGTATTATTTCGTTCTCATGATACATTATACTCGTCACTGTAATATACATTATATATATATGGACTGCTCCGATGTACTATATTATAATTAAGTCGCCATATACACATATTATATAATAATGTTTAACTAGTCGTTCCCGTCGTGGTGTATAAAATATATATCTATATATACATGTGTATAACCTAGTCGCACGATCGTGCGCAGTTATAACGACTCATATTATAATGTCATGTACAATAATAATATTACGTCTGATTTGTATATCAATTATTATTGTCGTATTTATAATTATTATTTTTTTTTCTCGATATTATACTATTATTATTTTTCTGTATTATTATTTAACCAACATTATTATATATATTATTTTGTCGATCGACCGTGTTTATATATTTTCATTTAATAAAACAAAAAATGTGATACATAAACATACATGCTGCGTTGTTGGATTATTTACAGCAAACTTCCGAGTTTTTCGAGCCCTCATCATCGTAGTCGTGCGGTGATTTACGAATAGACGACGACGATCACCGCACGATACGCATATTATATAGGTTATAGTCAAATGCTGGGCATTAAAGAGTTAAAAAGTTAAAATTAAATTTTATCTTTTTTCACACATCAATAACTAATAACAATCCTACTAAATTGTAATAAAATACTTTGGGAATTCTTAGATTTAATTTTTTTCACACACGATAACCAACGAGTTAAAAAGTTTAAATAGTGTAAAAACTTAACTAGTCACTTTTATGAATTGTGTTAATAGTTAAAAATATATATCATTCAAATCTATAACTGATATGGAAATACTGTATAAAGCATAAACACTATATAGTCCATAATTTAGTTTTGGGTTGGAAAAAATTTAATCCCGCTAACGTGTATAAGCAAATTCAATTTTTTAGTAACTTAATAAAAAGTTGACAAAAAGTGTGTTTTAACTGAGTTAACCTATAGGCTTTTGACTTTTTGTTATTGGTGCATATTAATTTAACTGCAGAGTTAAAAAAAAATCATTAGCTTGCCCAGCTTTGTACAACACTATCACATGATAGTATGTATTATTATTATAAGTACCTGCAACAGTGCTCTGGCAGGGTTCTGAATATATAGGGTGAACAGGTTTGTCGTTATTATTATAATTTTTTTTTTCTTTTCCGTCTTCTGCTTTTCCACGATCGTCGTCGACTACCTGCCGACCGCGGGGCGGTGCGTGTCAAAAACACGCGTGAGAAACCCACGAACGGATGTGCAGGCGGCGACCGGGATAAAAATATATAATATTATGTATCGGGATGCAAACATTCGAAATCCCATCGGTTCGTCGTCGTCGTCGACAATGGCCCGGATTTCTTGTTTGTGTCGGGTCAGTAGCGATTTTGAAGGAGCGAACCATAATATATACGATATAGGTACACCCATCATATACCGCGGCGATGAATGCAAACACCAACGTATAGTAAGAAAGGGAAGGGCAAAGAGGAAAAGACGAAGAAAAAAAGTAGGTAGTCCGTATAGTGCTGCAGTGAGTAGGTACATAACATAATATGTGTATACATGTGTATTATATTATTATATGTGGGTGAGGTGTATACCTACACACACTCACGAAAATACGAGTGGTGCTCCGCGGGTTCTCATCAGAACCGATCGGGTGTACGTTTCCCAGCGCATTACCCGACCGAGCCGGAATACAACCTGTCTACCTGCAGAGCGGGGGCGGCACATTTCTGCAGACCGCGAATTGACACATATCATACAATATAATAATAATAATAATAATAATAATAATAATAATGTGATGTTTCAATGAACCTAGTCGTTCGCCATTCAGAAATTTCGTCGCGGAAAAAACAACCTGCACCGCGGCTGGCCGATTATAATGGTATATAACAATAATATAGATATCACATTATATATAATATATACCTACGCGTTATACGCGTGTGAAAATATTTGATTGACTCGACCGTTTACTACCTGTTGTAGTTATGATACAAAACCATATTATTATTATGGGGCATAACTGCACGAAATTTACTTGAAAACTATTGATAGCGCGTTTGGGGACACAACGAGTAGCACAACTACTGCAGACAGCATTCAAATTTTTACTTTTATCTTGAACTCCAAATTACTCACAAATCAAATCGTGTATATTTGAAGTGGAGCGTATACGTTTTCGTATACACAATATAACAAATAAATTATGAAAAGAGACTGGACAAAGATACAATTTGTACAAAAATGAAGTCTAAGTTTTGCGGAAAAAAAACTATTAACAAAATGTAAAATCAGAAGTTTAAAAAAATACACAGGTACATACCAAAATAAAATTAGTGAGTTTTTTTATTAAACAATATATATTTTTGGAAGACTATTGAGCCAAGTTCCTCGTGGTGAATTTTAGGTATGGCTATTAGGATCGGAAATATAGTATAATATGCAAAGAATTATTTGTGCAGTTCAAGTGTGTGTTATTTAAAAGAGAAATATTACACCCAAACTTTGTTGTGCCCTATTTTTGGTAAATGTACCAAACGTGCTGCGCCCATATTATAAACGTATTATATTTAGACCCCTTTGAGTACCAAGAATTATAATGTATATATAATATAATATCATGGACATTGTGAATTTATGCCCTCGTATATGAGTTCACAACAGCCCCTATTACAATATAAACACCGAAATAATAATGCTAACGATTAACGAAACAAAAATGTCGAAAATATATTGTTACAAAACAATTTAACAAGTGGAACCGAAGAGATCGAGAGAGAATAAAAACACTATTTATAAATGGAACTTTTAGTAACCCTCAGTGGACAAACCAAGTCGTGATCAATTGACTAAGAATTGGGGTATACTCATAGAATTAACCCATAATACTACTATGCTTTATATTGACAAAAGGAAAACGTCGTAAATGGCTAAATGCATTTCCTGCCGATCAGTTATAGCTGTGTGTTTATAGATGTATTTACTTTATTAAACATTTAATATCTCTCACGGTTCGTATTTATAATAAATATGAAGCGATACCACTAAAATACGTCGACGTTTATATAAAATGTGAGTACATGACAAAGTACAGGATAAAGTAATAACAAATAATACAATTCTTAAAAGAAATCCACTATAGAAGGATAATGGCATATTATAGGCAGGGCCGTATAGCAATGTTCATTAGCGCTCCTGGCCATTTATCATATTTCCGCCCTTGTAAAATATTTTAACCCCCCCCCCTTTCACACATACACACACACATATAAAAGACTTATGCATTCGTTATTTTTAATAGTAAAAATTATAATATTAATGAAAAAAAAAAAATAGTAAACACTGCCAAACTTATTATAACCTTATAAAATAATTTAAAAAAAAAAATATACTTTTTACATTTCAAAATTGCACTTTTCGTGCTTTTTTGGTAGTATATAATTAAACTCCACTTTAGAAGGTTTATATTTTGTTTTATTAAGAGTATACTATAGTATGTATACTACACGTGCGTTTGTTGTCTCCGTATTACAAAACATACGATATAGCAAAATTTTCGTTCACTATAGTTTCAATAATGTGCTGTTAGTTTTTATATCAGAGTGAATGGTGATGGTCAATTATTGATATTTACTATGGACCTATTATTAAACTTTTAGTTTAGAACATTAGCTGCGCTAGCTTTTATTCGATATTTAAATTTCCAAGCAAGATATGAAATATCACGAATTAAAAATGCTCTTATCCCGCTTGAAAATTAAAATATGGAATAAAAGCAGACGCTTAAGCACAGATGATGTTCTTAACTAAAAGTTTAATAATAGGTCCATATACATTCTAATATAAAAACTCACAGCACACTATTTTAACTAGTGAACGAATATTTGCTATGTCGCTCGTATGTAAAACCGATAACAAATAAGGATGGGTAACGTCCAGATATAATTTTAAAAAAATAAAACCGTTTAAAATGTAATTTAAGAAATACATTTATATTTTCAATATGCAGCTTAAATATTTTTCAGAAAATAAAATTTCTCAGACTCATTAAATTTATGTTTAATCATCAAACCGAATTAAAGATATTTTTTTATCGATATCACTATCAAGCTAGTTGTCCAAATTACTCTATAATAATAGGGATAAATATCTAACCTTCGATTATCAAAAATAGTCCGTAGGATTAAAACAAATAAAATAAAATGGATACTTGGTGTGAACTGTGAAGATAATTTTTAAGACAATATAAGACTAATATTAATTATTATTTCTTATTCTTAGGTCCAAATAAGATTTAGAGGATTTTAAATTAATTTATCAATTAATTGAATAAATGTACTTTTTTTTTTAAATAGATGAACGGTGAATAAACTATCTAATTAATGTTTATACATTATTTAAATTCAAATTTGATAGATAAAAACATTAAAAACCAACGAATGTTAATAGTGACTTCTTGTATACATTCTTATAAACAATTATTTTGTATAAACCTAGGTTACAACTTAATACTTATATTGATATATTATGAACTACAATTAAGTAAATTAATTTAATTTTGTATAATTATAATAAATAATAATCAGGAATTCACCGTAGAACTGTTGTAGAAGTTCTTCCTTTCACTGACTAATATAAAACGACTAAATATTGAAATAGGAGTACCTACCTACCTATAAATATGACGATCGACGGGACTACGGGAGTCTTTAAAATATAATAAATTTAGAATCCTAATTTTAACTTGAACTGCACAGCTAATATTTAATAATAATGATCGATTTTCAAAACTACTATGTTGATAATTGACTTGCGTGCCGAGATGATTGTATAAGCAGCAGTATAAGCAACTATCAACACAAAATATAAAAACACAATATTATAGGCTATACTAACTGTTCTTAAAATATCAGTCGGGTACCCGGACCTAATATTACGTAATATTATAACGAGTTATTATTCTTAAACACTTGTAAATAATAATTGTAATATTTGCATAATATACAATACCTACACTATAAAATAGTATATAGTCACTAACCATTATAATGTATTTATAGTAATAAAACTATTTTGTGCATATTCTAGTAAAACGTAAATTATTAAGAATACCAATAATACCATATATATATATATATATATATATTATATGGTATATTTTATTCTGGATTTCGAGGTATAGCGTAGGTATATATTAATATGATGAACGCAATAAAGGTATTTAATTTTTTGTATATATTCATACATCTACTTCATTATTGTTAGGTATGACTTACTAATATTGAATGTGACTTTAAATTTGTTTTAAGTTTATACTATACTATTATGTATTTCATTATTATAATAAAACAATTTTGACGAAAACAGCTTGAAAACACGATATTGCGTATTTATCAATTATAACCCGCCTAAAATAAGACTATATTTTTCGAACAGCGTATGCCACGCCACTACAGCAATAGATAGATAAAATATCATAAAATATTCACACATTTTTTAGAAATATTAACTATAATTGTTCAGGATATGCGAGCGCTCGTCAGTGTCTGTATAGACAATTTTAATGCATGAATTTCCGGGCTCTGGTGTATATTCATCAAGTATTTATATAGTATACAACTGTAAATAATATAACATCAAGCGACCATAATATGTCGTGCACAAGACACTACGCGTAACGTCTTAGCGGATAAAACGGTTCATCTTATCGAAGAGATTACGATTTATCATTGACTAAAAAATCCAAACGATTATGCGGAGGGTATTCACAAACATGACTGGGCAGTAAACATGAATGGGTCATGGCCCATGGGTGTACTATTTCGTAGTACCGTACGATATTGTAATACTATCATTATCTCACGCAAGAATAGTCAGTCCAGAGGTCAGATTTTCGGTATTATCGTATGTCAATGGATTCTCACTCAATAGGAATTCGGGTATTCGATTGAAACTCTTGTCTGTCGTTTTAAAGCACGTATAGTCGATAATAATAAGACGTTATACTGTTTTGAATGTGAAGCGTAAATGTTATCGATTTGAGTGAAAAATAATGTAATGGCACCAGGACTATATGCTTATAGATTCTTAATAAAAGAAAAATAATACACTCATCGTAACTATAAGTTATATAGTGAATAAATAATTTTGCAAACCGTTTCGACCATCAAATAGATTATCATATTATATTATTATACAACACTTGTTACCTGTACCTTGTATAGGTGGAATTTTTTTCACCAGACAATAATGTATAAATACAAAAGCGGCGGAGTTACCTGCACGGCTGCACGTGCAGTAACCGCGGTCCAGTGGTTTTTCATCGCAGCTGTTATAATATAGTCTGCACTCTAGTGTAGACTCTATAGTCAAACTCTATTATTTAAAGGTTTAATGACCATACTATACATATCCTATTCGAGACAAAATATTTTGACCGTTATATACGTTTTTCTTTTGTAATAATTAGTAATTTATCTCGAATATATATTATATTTCAACTATTGCTAACCAGATACGAGCTTAGCTCAGTTGGTATACGTATCAGCACTTAATATTATTGTTGTTATTATTGTATTGTAATTGAATTACGATGAAATAAATAAACAAATAAAAGTACAACGCGTTACTACGATAAATAAAATTATAAACTGTATAGCCCTGTTCAATACACAATATTACACATCGATAATATTTTAATATCGAAACAATTCCAAGTCAATTATTTAGTTTCAACCCGTCTTTTAAATACGAGTATTATTGAAATATTACACAGATGTATAATATAAGAAAGAAAATAACAATATTTTGTAATCGATTCGTAAGTTGTTGTCTTCATATTATATAATATATAAAAAAAAACATTCTGACGTAGGTACTTTAACTAGTTAAACTATTTTAAGACTTCAGTTTTTATGATTCTTGTTACTAAAACCTGAAATTAGGTCTTATTATAGGTAGGCACATATATTTTTAGAAAAATTTGTAAATATTTCTGCAGCTGTGAATGCAGGTAGTTACATCTACATCGCAAATCCAGTTACGTTTTAACCGGCGAATGGAGTTATCAGGAATAGTAGGGAAGACCATTTATTTATGTTAAAGGGTTAGCGATGGAGATTAATTTTGAATGAAAACGTTTGTAGAATTGTAAAGCTCATTAAATTGTCATTCTGGAGTCATATGTTGTAGATCATTGTGTAATGTTATGTTGGCTCAATACCATAGGGGCATCAGTAAGAACACGTAAAGATAATATATTTTAGAAAACTTTGATTAGGTGGATGTTAAAATATATTTTGGCAGTGTCCCAAAGTTTTATACCATATGTCCAAAACTGACAAAACTATAGTGTTTGTATGGTTGTAATTTAGTTCTAACATTTAATTTGGACCTAACAAATAACGTATAATTAAAAATAACGTCCTGTAGGTCAGAAACAGGGTTCGAGCACCATTTTTTTCTTTTTACTACAATTTTAAATTGATTTTTCGCTAATTTCAGTGATTTTTTAAATGATTTTTTCAAGTTTATAATTTTTTTTTTAAATTTACTACGTAGGTTTATTTCCTTTTTTGAGATGACGCAGACAGTAGTCACTGACAACGACCAGATTTAATTTTTTTTTATAATGCGTTCTTCAATACGAATTGAAAGTTGCCTTATTCTACATGAAAATTGTTATTAAAAATGTTGAGACTGATCTTTTTGCTTATTTTCATGTCTTAAAGTAGTCTCATAATTCAGTTTTTATTTACTAACCACTTATTTGAATGATTTTTAGATAAGTACCTACTATAAGTCCCGAACCCTGATTATTAAATATACACTATAGCGTACAATATATAGTAACTACATATATAAATAAGTACCTACCAACATGTGGATTTTAAAAATTGTTGCAATGTTGCGTATAGCGTATTATGAATATTATAGTCTATGGACTTTTCAGAAAATAATTGTTGTGATTTTTCAGACTACAGTTTATAAGTTCATTATTTAAATGTGTTATAATAGCATTTATAGCAATTTATAAAATTAATAGTATGTTCTATGTACTATAATAATTAATAGTACTCTGAAATGAGAATTCGATATCCGGTATCTAACGTTTTAACGTAGGTACTAAAGAGGTCTGGCGTCTACAGGATACAGATTAGAAAATAAAACTTAGGTATACCTACATCTTTATATTGTGATAGGATAATCTTGTTATCGCTTTGATTGTCCTCAATAATACCATATTGATAGTGATTAAAGTATATTTTCTTAGAATCCATAAACTCTGCTGCTATGATACTGTTTCTTTTCAGTGGAGTTGAATCTACGAGTAAGGACATCATTTATATAGGCAATAGCGATTAACCGAAATCATTTAATAATTAATTTTTATGTTCTTAATTTGAATTTCGTTATATAAAAACTATTTGTTTATACCTCCCTAGTCCCTGATAGCCCATCCACTATATTCTAAGCCTTTTTCCAGACGCATATAATATTATACAGTTCATACGATTCTACAAAACTGTATGGTTGAATTAATAATTATTGTATGTACCTACATATAGGTATCACTCAATAAATAAATTATAATATTTAATTAATAAATAGTTGAGGAAAATTATTAAACAGGAAAAATGTTGTTTTTATAATTTGGATGCCATAAAACACATACATGTAATTATTTTGCTACAATTAATATGAAAAAAATCCACGCTTACCCATATTTCGATCAAAATACATTATATTAGTAATTAGGTGATTTTTTACAAAACGGAATATAGGAGAAAAAATGTATTGCCAAATACTTTTTTCATCAAATGTTTTCGGGACTTTTTTATTGGGAGGTTTTTTCCGCACATAATATTATGTGCCATCAAGGATTTGAACTTCCTATATTTTAGGCACTTTTATTGAACACTTTAACCGCAATACATAAATACAATAATTATACCATAATAATATAGAATCTGCTACAATAATATTATAAAACCGCCGTAGATCATATGTCTGGTATGTGCAGATTGCAGACTATATTCTATATTATATTATGATCGTGCAAGATAAAACTAAGTATTTATACTTTGTCGCTCGCGAATATTTTACAAAGGGTTTCCTCTGATTTTCCAAAACTATACCCACATTATAATAATAATTAAAATATGTAAATACAATTAATTACAATTTGTAAATAACGGTCATAGAGAGCCACAGAGGCGTATGAAACTCTGTTTCTGAAAGCTGGAAACTGTGAATAATGTAGCCTATATATACAATACAGCGGTGACTTTGTGCATCCTACCTTGACGTGCAACCACCTGGCGCGCGTAATCCTAGGGAAACAGGCGGCACTTGTCGCCGGGTCAGGGGTGATCATTATTCAGACTTGTTTCGCGGCCACTGCACGACTCTACAGCACTTGACTGCATGCTATAATAATATTATTACTATAAATTATAATACTTACGAGTTTCCTGTATAACGGTGACGTGAAAACGATTGGTTATGAGATACGATTAGAGGCTGGGAATTCGTCGAACTCAGCACAACACGATTATAGGCATAATATAGGTACGTACTCGCGAAAACTGTGAGTTCGATTGATCGGTGTTGCAGAAGGTTAACCGATGGAAAATATCGCGGTTGTGTTATAGATAGGTATACGGTAAACAATATATTTTACTAAGCCGGATTCACAGCAGCAGGCTACGTCGTGTGTCGTGTCGTGCCGTTCGAGGGCGCGGTAACTATATATGGTTACAACTACAGATAGGTAACCATATTGATTTAAGAGAAAATTCTATAGCGGAAAAGGTTTTGCAGTAAACGAACGCCAACGTTTGAAACGTTGAAAAGGTTTTAGTTCGTAAGCGCTCCGTTTGGTGTGGTATGTTGTTTAACCGTGGTAAGTCGTGTTAGTAATTAAAATTATATAATCTATTATATTATTTGTGACGGTAATATAAACAAAGTCGACCACGGTTCTGGTCACCAGGACTGAACAGACCAAACGCTGCAGGATTTACAGACGGTCCGAATTTCTCCGTTATCAAACGTTTGCCGCTATGGAACTTCCTCTAAAAGTTGAGCCGTTGTAAACTTGTAAATTGTTGGTATACTCGGTTGCACCTTGCAGGTTATTACTACCAAACAATAGTAACGTCCAATCACAATGCGATCGACACGACGCGACACGGCTGTGAACGCGCCTCTACGGTCCACGGTTACCGCGGTTCTGTCCGCGGAGTTAAGAATCTCACTGCAACATTTCGCTGATAAACGCGATTTTCCCTACACAACTTTCCGAACGCGTCGGCCCCGTAGAAATTACGGGGAAATTAATACTAATAGACGGAGCAAATTGTGATGTATTATATTATTTTAATAGTATATAATAAGTCGATGTAATGAGAACGTTGAAATCGAAAACCGAACAATATGGACATGTATATAGTTACTATAGTAATAGGCTTGGGTAATAATACAAGTTTATTCGTAATTCGCGGTTAAATTTGTAAAAAATATTCACGAATCATATTATAATATGAGACCATTACGTACCTATTTATGCTGTTTTCGCTTTTATCTGGTTTGGTTTACGCAGGTGTACTGCAGAAGTGTGGAACAATACCGCGGTAACTATACCACCAAGTCCCGTCTCTCATCAGTATAAGGTTGGTCGGTCCACGAATTCCATACATTATAGTATATACCTACTTACTGTACGCAGTTATAACAACTAGATTTCCGACTGACGTGTGCGTACACCATATTGAAATCAATGAAGCCGTCGTATTTTCCGGCATTTTGTGCGGTGATTGGAGTTTTATCAATATTATAAGATATGACGCGTACAATGTAATATAATATTATTGAAATGTTTCTCGTCGACAACGCGATTGCGCGGAATGGTCAAAATGTTCGGTGATAAGACCTATTACCGCAGCCGCGAAAATGGCGGATATTGACTTTGCCTGTCTACGATAACGAGTTGGAAATCTAATAAATTATGTCTGCAGCAGTGATATTATGGTATGTACCTTTAATTTAAAAACTCGGGTTCCTCAGGCGTACGCCGACAACCGTGGTACTAGTTAGGTAGAGGATATACCGTCACCCGTGTCGTGGTTGTTTACGAGCGGGTAACCGCGCGACATATTTCCCGCCACCTATAATGAGGTTATCGGTATTTCTTACGAAAACGATAGTCGTGTCGCCCCGTCTATAGGCGCCTTCACAGCTCACCGTGAAACGTGAAACGTGATATATTCTAGAACTGTGATTGGTTGAACCATGTGGTTATCTAATGGTTAACCATTCATTTTTTTCTTAATACCTTATCTATACCGCTT
>WHPZ01566196.1:0-15574 GCA_016617965.1 Macrosiphum rosae
CTTTCCAAGTGTTTTGTTCGTCAATAACAACTCATTGTCCAACAAACCGTATCTAACACAAATAAAATATCCGTTATAAGCAAGTAAAAAAAAGTACAACACACAAATATAGGAACCTACTTTTGTATGAATTTGGATTTGGCGAGAGTTTTGTTCGTGGAACAAACAATTTTTGAGTTTGGAATGCGAAACAGTGAGGTTCAAGACATCAATCAATTTCTACGAGTCACAGCAGCAAATATACTCAATCAATTCTGTCGGCAAGTCCAGGATTGTGGTAGTGGCGGTATTCGCGGAACCAGCGGTCATAGTATCAGCAGAGTTGGTGGACGAGTAGGCAGGACGACGATGATTTTGGCGTTGGTGTCACGTTGTTTTTCAGATCGTTGGTCGTCATCTTGATCTTCAAATGCCCAATCAGACGGGTCACGCATGTGCGCAACTGTTCCAATGATCGTTGTCCAAGGCTATCCAAATAGCTGGTATCGACACAAGGCCCTAATGTTCGTCGCCGACTGCGTTTGTCCGTGATAAACCAGACTAAAAACCGGAGCATCGAACCTATATTACAGTAAACTAGAACCGAGCGGCACCCGCGCCATTCTGAATGTAGTAATGTACTCAATAGGTTTGTTTGTTTTGTATGTGTACCCTTTTTACAACAAATTGTTGAAGTGAAGGGGAATTCGGAGAATGGTAGTTGTTGGTGGTTACCCGGTGGTTAGATATTATGGTTATACGACAACAAGGGTGTTGCCAACCTTGTAAGATTAAAAAGAATTTGTGTGATCCGACGTAGGCTGGTTTTCGAAGCCTTTGACAATGACCATAGAACAATATAGAAGCGACACTCAATCAGCTGATGGGTGAAGTGTTTACCTATGGGCTATGATCTGAAGTCCGAACGATGAAACTGTTTCCGTACATCAAAATTATGTTATGCCCGTATTGAAAACCGTTTATAATTTAAAATTAGATTATTATAAAATATAATTTGAAAATTAATTACCAAAATCGAAAAAGTGTCAACGAATCAGTAATATCTAGTTAGACACATGACACGAAAATAAAATTAACTTCACTGCACGACAATGATAATTACCTATAAAAAGTTAAGTTACAAGTATAAAAATTTTAACTGAATAAGTTAGAAACATATAATAAGCTAAAAACAAAAATAATTAAGTGGTTAAAAAATTAAAAAGAATAAACTTTTTAACTTAACTTTTTAACAAGTTAACGCCCAAATTTGTTATTTTGGTTGAGTGTAATTTACATTAAATTAATTTTTTCACCTAATTAAAATAGAAAATATATAAATTAAGTATTTGAGTACTTTTACTCGAGTACTTTACAAGGCTGAAAAAAATGTGCACACATATAAAAATCACACGTTTAAAATTGTCATTGATTAGGTTTAAAAAAATTAATAAAATACAAAATTAATTAATGATTTGCGAATTATTTGCTTCTTGTAGTGGCAATTCTTGTTCCTCTGAAAAATATAATTTTTAAATTAATTAATTTGTTATTTAGTTAGTGAAAGGATTTCTATGAGCTTAAAATCTTGAAAATAAAATGCTTCTATGCTCTATAATTTCATCAAAATAATGTAAAAATATTCTTATTCATAAAAATGTATTAAACACTGAAAAAATAAATAAAAGTAACAGTTTATAGAAATAAACAGTTATATTTAATCTATAATTACCTACATTTAACTGTTGTAACACAAACTTATGAATTCAAAAACTACCTAATAATATTAAAAATAAAATAATTATTGCATATAGTTCAACAACAGATTTATATTATGTATTAAAATAACTCAAGCTTAAATAATATAGCCCTATGAACTCAAATAATAATAATAATAATAACAAGTTTTAAATAAAAAAAATAATTAATTTTTTTTTATTATCTATTAGATTTTTATAAAATATTCAAATTTGAACCCAATTTGGTCTCTAGTTATAGTTATGATTTAGATTTACTAATAAAGAAAAATTTTTGTTTATAATTAATAGAACATTCTTATTACCCGGGTATGGGCCAATTTGTTGGGTTATAATATAACCATCAACCGGATGACCTGTCCTTCTTAAAACAGTAAGTATGCGGTCAGGAGCATCATCCTCTATCATGTCTTGCATAAACCGTCTAATTTCAGAAGTATTTCTATTCCTAATTCTTGCTCTTGACGAATTACTAGAACGGATCTGAAAAAAAACAATTATTTTAACTGTTCCTAAAAAATATGTTGACTCAATGTTATTTACATTCAAATTTTGAGATACTTGTTTGAATTCCAAGTTATGTTGGTTTTCTAGGAATCGTATCTGGCCTTGAATATTCAAAAATAATCACAGACTCATATACTACACTATATAGTATATAGCACGGATTTAGATAAAATAGTTGCAAATCAGGCTATACTACGCAATGTTAGACCGCGGTGTTCAGGAGTTCTTATCTAAAATACGAAAAAGTAAACTACTACTAATGCTTCCCGCGGTTGTTAGTTGGAATTACAATATTATAATATTCGCATTTCCTATATTATTCCCATAAGAATACAAGACTGATGATGTTATGTAAGCAACTAAATAGCTCTATAACGTAACTTTCAACAGATTTTTGATGAGAAGAATTAGTGATCACAAAATAACGACTCGTTGTGCAACCAGTCTATCTAAAGCCGTAGTATATAGTACTATAATATAGAAATCTGTGAAGAAAATTGATGAAAAAAATTAATCATCGTAATTATCGATTAATCAAAATAATCGAATAGCCCTAGTTGAAGTGTTCACCAAATCGTTCGTTTGAAATAGTGTAGTCGTACAAAATGACATATCGATTTGTCTAAATATTGTCTCAAAACAATTTAAACATAATTTAAATTTACAAAATGTTTTTGTTTATTTTGAAAGTCGAACACAAAGTCAAATAACAATAAAATATAAAATGGATATGTCATTTCCTCAAAAATATTATTCTTTATCTTTTTTGTAATGGGTGATTTTACTCTAAGATTACATAAAAATATAGAAAAACGCTTGCCAAGTCAGGGTTCGGCATGTAAACTTTCTTGATTTTAAATTTTTAGAAATTTATCAGCTTATGTCACACCCAAGCGGTATAACAATTTGAATGTAGAAAAATTTCGGTGTGAACAAACCCACAAAAAATCATTTTCATTTTCATTTAGTGAGATAGATTTCCGACACCGGAGAGCGGATTTTGTTGTTTGGGTCTTGTTAGATTCGCATTGGTTAGGATAAGTGCAGTGAAGATTTTCAGAACTTTATCTTTAATAGTTAATTCACTACAGAAAATTTAAAAAAATTAAATCAAATTGTATTGGGAGTTTTTTGATGTTTTTCAGCTTTACAGCGTTGTAATGAGTTAACGATTGGAGATATATTTCTGAAAATCTTCATTGCACTTCTCCTAGCCAATGTGAATCCAACAAAACCACTTAATAACCCAATCCTTTCTCCAATTTCGGATATCCACTAGGATATCTATAGTTTAGGAGAAAAGTTAAAAAATAGAAATTTTGGGACTGTTCACACCGACTTTTTTTATGGGTTCAAGTGGTTATACCGCTTTTGTGTGATATCAAATCTCTCTCATTAATATTTTATATTAAAGCTAGTTAAATTACACTCCTACTCATCATTACTGAGTTACATTTTTATTATTTTCCTATTTAACATAAATTCTTGAAGCCAAAATGATTTTGCGGTAATGAGTTTTGTCCATGTTGCGCGTAGGCCAGAGAGAGTAAACAAATAGTGAGCTGACATACTCTTAAATTAACTATTATTTATTTATTTTTTTTCATTTAATTTCATAAATACATGTGAAAATAGCACATATAAAATTTGGGTTATATATTAAAAATTTTAATGTTTTCATTCTATTTTATTACTTAATCCCCGTTTAAGACAAACTTCATAAGACCAATTAAAAATCGTATAATTATGATAACTGTTTATCAAATTACAAGGAAATATGTATATTTTATTAAGCGAGATTACCGGTTTATGCTGTATTTTTAAACAGTATTAATATGTGCTGTACTTAACTTTTTTAGCTTACTAACCAGTAGGCAGTATTAGTTGTTCGTAATAAATATTAAATACAATTTTCAGTTCTGGAAATTATGATCCGACCTGTTGCATCTGTAGTTGTGAACGAGGATATCAAAATATGTAAGTGGACAAGAGCATTGAAAAAGAATGTAAAATTTAAATAATTTATTTTATTTTAATATAATATAAAGTCTTATGTATCTATAATTGACATTATAGAGTACAATTCAAACCCCTGTACGATGTCCGCGCGTGTGTAATAAAAGGATCCACTTTGAAGTGAAAACTCCTATTGAAAGGCTCTGACCTCTGCTCGAATCATGATAGTAAACCCGTGAAAATATCAGCGACACTGACATTTAATGTAACGATTGTAACGCTTTTAATTCTATATTTGTATGCAGCATTCATTCTATATAATAGGTAAACGAATATAATAATATATACGTTTCAATATGCTCGTACATTGGAGTAATCACGTTAAGGTTAAACTGTTAAAGAATCATTCAACGATACTGACAAAATATGTATCTATAACGCTTTCAATCCAAATTATCTAATGTACATACATTATAATACCTATATATTTATGTGTGTTGTGTGTGTGTGTGTGTGTAGTGTATGTAGGTATATATGTATAATGTATATGTGTGTGTGTTTGTAGTGTTTATAACCATATAATAAGTGTTTAATTTAGCCCATGAATATAACAGTATCCCTAAAATCGTGAAAATCGTAAGAAAATGAATAACTATTATATATTCCTAGATCAATCCCTGCTGTCTTTTTACCATAAAAATTCTTAGATCAGTCTACCGCTATCTATTACAAAAAATTCTTATTGTTATATTAATATTAATGCATTATGTATCATCACATTACTATATATATTCATTGATAAAATTGTACGCAGCTTTATTATCTCTGAGAATATAACTGGAGAAATGGAAAACAAATGTTATTATCATTTGATCACACGGCCCGTGGGTGGAAAAGCGAGATAATATAAAAAAAAAAAATAATATTATGATAGTACTTACCTACGCCTACTAAACAAACGGACTGCAGGCGCACTCCACTCGCATATTATTGGACCCACAGTGGAGAATTTTAAACCTTGAAGACTATATTGATGGAGAAAATTTTTTTTGTCATATATAGGTAGTAGGTAGCTACAGCCTACGTAGTCTTACAATATATTTTAAATCTTCTTATCTGCACTGTACAGTTTTTAAACTCTCCCAACTATACCTATACATTAGCCTGCAAGCGGGGACTTCAAATATCACATTCAATCGCGAGAGACGGAGCATCGATCGGGCACCTTCACTGTTTTATATTATATTTTATAGCTCTGCAAAGGTCGACAGCAGCTGGTTTATGTCGATAAATGAGTATTGTTATATTGTAAGATCAATTAAAATAAAAGTCGCGTAGTATGCCTTCTGTGATTAAGATTGTAATTTTGTTTTTCAGGCGATTTACAAGTGAATATTCACTTGAAAACAATAAACGCGCTGCTGTCGTGTTTGCAAAAATATTTTAATCCTACTTATAGTCTTACGAAAGCCCCGCAGGCCACAGGTACTGCTGTTGTAGGTGTAAGTGTGGAGGTTAGCCGTCCGAGTATATTTTGGTGGCTTATATACCATATTATACGTAAATATGCTGCGAAGTGAAAGGCTGTTAGATGTAAGTATGTAGTATTAGATATCGTCGGCTCTTCTCTTGTAAAAATAATTATAACTGTGTTTTATGCACCGCCATATCTGGACGGAAATGCAAATGCATAATATTCTTTAAGGAGACTTGTCGAAAATTATTTATAATTTATTCTTACCCTCAAAAATTATTTATTTTTATGTTGGAATACCACGCTTACTGTATACGGCGTAAGTACATCTTTCAAAATATGATTTTGGAAATTAATCGTGGCCTTGGAAATATTACGAACGATACTCACTATCAGAGTTATTTGAAATAATAATATTATAAAGCAAGTGAGTGCGTATACATAAATACCTACTTATTATTGTATTACTGGAAAATCGTGATTCCAGAATTAAGTGAATACAATTAAATAATTACCTCGTTTAACAAAAAAAAAAAATGAATTAAATTAATAAGAATAAAGATTGAAAAAAAGCTGTTAGAATTTTTTTTTTTTAATAATTATTATATAATAATAGTATAGGTAGGTAATATGTATAAAAAACGATTACTCAGTTTAAAATTCAAATTTTTATACAAAGGAAAAAGGAAAATTGTTTTTTAATTTTAAAATCTTTATTTCGACGAACTATATACACATTGTTAGAGAATTTTAAATGATTATTTATTTTTTAAAAATTTGACATAAATTATTTAACATTATTATTTATTATTTTCAACCAGTGTGGGTTTAAGGTCTCTAAAGAGTTACTGTTGATGTTTTTTTCAATGTTTTGTGGGTTGTGTTAGGGTTTTTGTTTCAAGGTTTTTCAGGGATTTGTCCCCATGAACAATTTGAAAACGTGAGAAAATCAAAAAAATATGACCTTCCCAAAGTAAAATTTACATCCACTTGACAATTGTAAATAAGGTAAAGTCAATTGAATCACTCCTCCAGAAAAATCATCTTAGACACAATGATGTAGGTACAACAATCCGGAGGGGACGTATCTTCCGGAGGGGACGTAATGCTAACGCAGTCCCCCCTTCGGTTCTCGATACTATGGGGAAAAAAAAAACAAAGGTACAACAAAATATATTATACAATCCTCGTTTCAATCAGAATTTAATATACGTACTTAAGAATACTGTTCATTGTCGGTATTCGTTTTCATTACTTTAAATAAAAATGAAAAAAAAATAAGTATCAAAATACCAACTACATTACTTAATCAATAGACAGTTGGAACTTATTTGTGCTCTTCTGCTGTACAAAAAACAACAACTTTATGTCTTTATATTATACTGTAGTAATACCTACTAGTTTTGAACAAAACGATTTAAATAATGAAATAATATAAATCAGGTATAATTCGATGGATCATACAGGATAAAAATGGCAAAGTGACATTATTCAATATTTTAAAATTTCGAACTACGATAACGTTTAATTAAAATAAACGTTTTTAAGTTTTTCTTTTAGACAGTATTTGTTTATGTAAATTTTTGTAGTATTGACGTTTATCCAATTTTAAAGTGGTTATAATTATTACCTATTGAAAACGTGTTAAGTTAACTATGTGTATTTAATAAAGTTTTATTTTTTGGAGTTTATATCCCAAGTTTTCAATGATTAAACATTGGTAGTTACTTAAACTAACTAATACTAGTCTGTAAACTAGGTACCTATATTGAGAACGTTATATTTGGAAACACGTTTGAGAACGCTCGGTATTTAATTTTTTTTTTCAAACGTTGCAAAATTTAATCGAACGATAATTTGAGCACGATAATCTGTTGATAATAAAATAAAACACTTGTTCAACAGGAGTACTTCTGACGTTATGTGAAGTGCAGTTCTGTGTGTGGGGTCGATATTCCACTTTAAGGTAAGTATAGGTACCTTTTTTATTATTACATCAGGGCTGAAGATTTTGAGGTCTTACATAATATTTATTTATATGATGTTCGTTCAACCATTTTAACTGGCTTGGTTTAAGGTATAGGCAGATCCAGACATGTGCCTAGGCCTATGTGTAATAAATTATTAAGAAAAGTAGGTAGGTAGGTACCTAACCCTTTCAAATTTATTCGATTTTATTAGGTACCTACCCTGGACTATAGTTTTACTATAAATTGGCTCAAAAGTTCGGGTTTGACAATTATATTGAATTTTTCCAAGGTAAGTTAACATATTTAATATATATAGAACCAGCTAGTCTTGTAAAGTATTTGAGTAAATATATTTAAATACTTTTATAGTATTTTAAATACTGTATTGCACCTATTTGTTTTTGAAATTCAAATATTTTTATGAAAATACTTTAAAAATTCAAAACAATTATTCATCAGTCTTCATGTGTCAGATTTGTTTTGATAAAAACTTGTTTTATTTATTTTCATTTTTCAGTATACATTTAAGAAGGTGCAAATAGTTCTAATAATACCTAGTTTTATGCTACATTACACTATTTTAAATTAGTAATCACAAAACTGATTTGGCAAACTGACTTTTATTAAGTAAAATGAAAAAAGTATTTTAAATACTTTATGAATCGATGTATTTGTATCTGTATTTAAGTACAAATTGTAAAGTATACCTTTTATAAGATTGTATAGGACATATTATGTATTATTACTTATTATTTATTTATCACCTAACTTAATGAATTGTTGTTTAAATAACATGAAAATATTGTATATAAATTATCACTAAAACAGCAACTTCAGTTGGCTAAGTTCATCAAAAAGTGATGTTTATACTATTCCATTAATTATAGGAAAACATATTAAATACCTTATTAATATTAAAACCCCTATACACGCTTGAAATGTATTGTACTAAAACACAATTTGGATCAATTCCATTTAATTGATGAAAGATTTGTTTTGTTTGGATTGCAAACAGATCAAAAAAAAAAATAAGATAAGATATTATTCAAAAAATGAGTACTATAGAAATAAGTGATATTAACAATACTAAACTAGTAAGGAATATAATTGAAGAGATAATTAATACAAATAATATTATAAAAACAAAAAAACAATTTCACAAATAACTCACAAAAATGAATTGATCGATATAAATACAGATACACATAAATGTGCTAAATATTTAATAATTATTTTGTAGCCGTGGGTGAAAAAATAGCAAATTAAAATCAAAACGATAGGCAACATAATGACAAGTAGAGTCGATAATTAAAAAAATTACAAAAACAATATTGAAAATATAACTGAGAAAAAATTGAAATTTATAAAATGTACACATAAAGAGGTATTGCTAATAATTAATACACTAAGACAAGGTACATCATCATGATTTGATTCCATCTATTCAAATATATTATTATACAATTCACATTATGTTGTAAAACCACCTACTCATTTAATTAGTTTAAGTTTTTAAAAGGTGTATTCCCACAAATATATTAAATAGTAATTATAAGCCCTAAATATAAAATAGGTGATGCGAGAAAGTTGTACCTATAACTATTGACCAATTGCTTAATTATCTGTCATAGCTAAAGTTATTGAAAAATGTACTAAAATTCAATTAAACCGGTTCACTTTAGATAAAAATACTTTAAGTGATTATTGTGATTATAATATGAAAATTATAACTTTATTATAATATATTCTATTTTCCATTGAACGTGCTTAAATATTAGCTACAATATGATATTTTTTATTTATATAATATTTAACTTCAAACATTGAACGGAGGTATTTGAAATGTCATCTGTATTATAGAAATATATGGGGGGGGGTCCTAATTATTTCGGGGCCCAGGGCTGCAGCTCCCGTAGCCTTCACGTTAGCTTCATAAGTAAAAATATAACGTTCGGAACACGTTTGTAAGTAACTAGGTACTTACATCAGTGATTGAGCATGATATTTAAAATTTAACTATCATCCTTGTGCGTGTCGATGATAAGTCAAAAACTCGATGGACGTCAAAAGAAAAAATACGAACCCATACTCAATAATTATCGTTTATATTTTCAAATTCAAATTCAAATTCAAAAAATTAAATTTGTAACAATAATAAATCATAAACATGAACAATTAAAGTTTAAAAATATATAGAAGTTCTTAATTTAGTCAAATTACCATTTTTAATAATATAATACGTTAATACCTACTACTCCCATACACATTAGAACTATTACTACATATGAGTTTGGTACGCTCTGAATTACGCAACTGCGGAGTGTCTATAAGATAAAAAGTCACACATTTTTTTTTTTTATCAAATTCGCGAAAACATTGTTGGCGATCAGGACAAAACGTATGTTAAGATCACATTTTAGATCTATCGACAGTCAATGTGTGCAAGATAGATCTCCACTTAAAGATCCGGTTGCAGTTGTATTAGTTACAGGTAATAGGTAACTGGAAATTGCTCACTAACCAAACTATCTAACTGTATTAGGAAATAAGCAGAAATCCATTAAAATTTCAGGGGGCTAACATTTTAACATCAATATGAGTGGGGAGGGAGGGAGCTTCGATCCCACACAACTAAAATCTGTATAATTTTATGCGGCCAATGGGAAATTTGGGAGGCTATGACACCTCAAGCCTCCCCACCCCTATTTCCTCAAACGCCGTATTTATTGGTCGGCGATGTTTTTAAAAAATAATAATAATTTTTAATTAAGCTACGATTTTATTTTTATTTAAAACTTATATACCTATATATATATATATATTATGTTATGAGTGTAAGCTAAGTGGAGGCGATTAAAAAATTGGAAAATGTTAGGTTTGGAACCGTATTATCGAGGTAAAATGGAACTGTATTTAGTGAACAATATTTTGTTGAAATCGTGTTATTTCAACAACTTATTTTTATTCAAAATATTTCATTGGAAATGTATAATATGGGATTACGGTAAACCTGCGTTTTGAACAAATACATATCCAACAAAATACGTTTCGAACTTATATACTATACTATGTATGGACAAAATACTGTTCAATTATCTAAATACGATTACAAAATAATATTTTCCTACGGTTTGATTTCCAAACCCATACGGCGTCCGAGTAAACACTTTTCAAACGACAAATACGTTTCCTATAAAATATTTTTCCAAATTCTATACAGTTCCAGAACACCTAAATACAATTAAAAGAAATATATTTTCGACAGATAAGCCAACCAATTATTTTCCAACAAAATATAGTCCAGGCTGCATTAGTATGAAGGTTGTCAAGGAGGTTCGTAAAACTCAATATAATTTTTATGTTATTAAACCATGTGTACGAAAAAAAAAATTGTTGTGCCTATAGAGCTAGCTATATTTAGGTATTATTTAGATTGATCGGATCCCGACCGCGAATATTATAATATTACGAAAGTATTCAACGATATTATATAGGCCATCGATGGATATAATAATATACAGCTGGCGTACCTACACGTATTTTTTTACGCCCGACAGAGCTAATGCGAGACGAGTGCCAAAAGGCGCGGGTCCACGAGATCCAGCACAGTGCTAGGTAAAAGTGGATATTTGTCGTGATTACGGATTTCGTGTTTTCCGCACGACCGGACAATCGACGACGATTTGGCGGCGTAGTATTTTATTTGGTTAATTTTATTTTTCCGCATAGGTATACTGACCGTCCGCGGGGCGCGATGTCGTCGTCTATACGATTTTCGTCCTTTAGCCTGCCCATGTTTGACAGCCGCTCATTAATTTTTGCACTTGTTGGCTGACGGCCACGCGGGACGTGTTCCTGTCGAAAAATATATATTTAGAGGTAGCTTCGCAGCCGCCGCCGCCGCCGCCACCTCCGTCACGGGCGGCACCGGAACGTCGTCGTGATGATGACGATGATAACAATAATAATATATTACATTTTAATAATGTGTTATCGTCCTGTATCGTATCCAAAGCGTGTGCGTATACTTTATAGTTTATAATAATATGTATGTTATATTAGGTATCGACTGTTATTGTTGACGTTGCCCCCAAAAAAGGAAACGTGTACGAACACATTTGGTAAAATAAATAGGTAGGTGGTACTTATTCTGCGTCCACCGTCTCATATTGGTTAATAAGAAATACGACTAATTTTTAAGATAGTAATAGATACAGTTGTTAAGCACCTTATATTTTTTTACCAAAAACAATAAAATATACATTTTATATTGCAGGTTAATATCATTGTATATTATATTGCAATATAATTTACCATTGTTACGTTAGGTTCATAAAAAACACAATTTCGGAGGTAAGTATGTTACTGATACATTTTGTACGAGACGCCTCTTATGGATTTGATGACTATTTAAACCCTTAAATCCACCACTGGCCACAATGCAGTTACATTTCCTGTCGTTAGTTCCATGGAAATAAATATTAATACCTACCTATAAAAGCGCGTGTTTTACTGGTTGTCAATACAATCAAAATAATAAATATGTTCATATTTAAATTTTTAAATACTTTTTTTAATTACTGAATTATCAAAATGCCGTATAGTCCGATAAATAAACTTTTAACAGCTACTGTGGACATACGTTTACAACACAGATTTTCGGACATCGGAACGAAGCTTTCGCGTACAACATATTTCAATAAAATAGAAGTGCTCCGATTGCTACAAATGCATTAAATGCTAACAAAAGACAACACGAAACCTATGGATAAGTTCAATTTCATAAAGTTCATGGACGTTTTTTTAGGAGTGAGAAACGTAGAAGCCGTAGATAAAATATATCTACTTTGTGCCGAAACGAACAAGAAACACTTGACTGGGCCCGAGTTCGTCAAGGTATTGTCGATGTTGTTAAAAGGAACCCTATCCGACTTAATTCACTTTTGCTTCGAAGTATACACGGAGATGATGAGATCACCGAAATACATTAAGAAAGAGGACGTGTTACTGATGTCCAGAAGAAACAGCATGAAAATGTGTAAATTAGTCAATACGGAGGAGTACGATCAGAGTTTCGTAAATTTCGTCATGACCGAGGTGGTCAAGGATCGTGGTAATAGAATTTCACTGGAAGACTACCGTAAAGCTGTGCAGGAAAATATCGCTTGGTTGCAGTTCTTGGGGCAAATCCTTCCGTCGTGCTCCCAAAAAGAGATATTTTTGCGATTATTCACTGAGCGACCATACGTCAATAATATAGAATCCACAGCTGCAGCGATGACTCGACAAAACAGGGAGAGCATTGCCAGGAAGACGTTGCGGAAATCGATACCACCTCTAGTTATTTATATTTTTCGACTCAGTACCTATATAATATGTTTTGAGCAAGAAAAAATTCCAATTGATAAATACTTTTTTATTATATTATGCATAAAAACGGACCGAATTTAATTACCTAACGTAATAGGTACATCGTACCCATACCTAAACTACTATTATTATTATTATGTTAATTGTATTTGCTTCATATACCTAAGTGATGACAAATACAAATTACATTTTTTTTTAAATATTAATTATATATCGTGACCCACCGGTTGAAGACCTTTGATTCAAAATATAGTACGTACCTATCACGATTAAAGATTTTTTTATGAATTTTTAATTCAAAATAGTTTTGAAATTTTCATGATATTGATGAATCTTGTCAAAATTCTAATTTCAGAAGCTCATAACAAATTATTTTGGAATAACGTTCAAGTTTTTTTAACTTCCACTAACAACCACTTATGAGAAACCTTGCATTATATTTTCAAGGTCTTGACCGATTGAACATTTTTTATTGACAATAGTAAAAAACAAACTAATAAAAATCGAAAGTTTCTTAAGTCGATTAATAGTTAAAAAAAGTCATAATATTTTAAAAATTTTTTAGTAAATAGAAATTGACAATTTAAACATTCGGTGAAATTTCCATGTATCTATACGGTTATTTTTTTTAGAGTTACACCATAAAACAAAACTAATATTTTAGACAACTATAGGCAGTATTTCGTAAAATTTCAGTTATTCTTTCATTTTTTGTTTGTTTTTCCTGACGCTTTTGAAACGTACTGGGAATTTATTAATTTTGACCACGTTAGTGATCACTAATCACCGACAGCGCAAAACAATGTAAATGGCAGGACTTTACTGGAGCTTATGAAAACTAAAAATAGAGTAACTAACTGATCTACGTGGCCTGGCCAAAACTGGACCACGGTCTGCAGGTCTGAACTAGTTCTTCTTCTCTTCAGTTTTATTATTATTATCATTTGATGCTCAGGTTTGTTTAAAGAAAAATAGTTTTATTTGATAATTTAAAATTATAAGTGACCGGCAGAGAATGTATCGTGTGATATGATATTATAATACCATCGTTATAAATTATAGTTACAAATTCAATATAAATAAAAAAACATCTCGAAAAAAACAAATTCATATAACGTAAGTAGGAAAAAAATGTTTTGATATTAGTAACGAACCGACAGCTGGCTGTAATCGACTTTATTCGTATTTACGTTCATCTCCGTCGCCAACAGAATAGTTATATTTATATTTACATATATTTTATATTGTATACGTTAATGTTCAAAATATCAATGGTTAGTCATATTTTTGACCAATATGATTTAAAGATTTTTAAAGATATGAATATTGACTTGACAAACAAAATTGTACAATACTAAATTAAAAAGTAAAAATTAATTATCAATTATCATTAAAATTTAGTACGACAGTACACAATATTATCAGTAACTTATAATATTACTATATGTTAATATATAATAATTTAAAATATTTTAGATTGTGAGTGGAACGATGAATGTATTGATTTTACATCATCAACACAATTGTGTTTTTTTTTAATTTATTACTTTTTTTTTTTATTTTTGTGTCTGTCATCACGTTTTAGGACAGTAAAAATGATTAGATTTTCTTCAACAGTAGCTTTTCTGATAGGAAAGTTAATCTAGTTGGTACTTTGAGGGGTAAAAGTAAAAATTTCCCAGTAGTTTTCAAAAGCGCCTTGAAAAACATGAGAAAAATTAAGGAAAAACGGGAATTTTTACACAAAATCTGTTTTCGAAAAATTCGATTTTGGTTTTTGGTGTACCTAACTTCATAGGTACATGACATTTTGACTGAATGTTTATATTAGTATTTTCTATACACCATAACATTTTCCAAATATTTTGATTTATTTTGAGCTGTTTCCAGTTTCTATTATTTTTAGTTTTTTTTTTATAAATATCAATACAATTTTATTTGTTGGTTAGAAAAGTTTGAAAATTTAATATAAGGCTTCTAGTATATTGTTTCAAAGGCAAATGAAAAAAATAAAAAATCCATAGTCACAATTTTTTTTTATAAGCATTTAAAATTCAAATATTGAGAAAATACGCAAAAATTACGAAAATTTGCAAATTATTTTGAGATAGAAATTCATATAAAGATTTCTTTTTAAATTTAAGATTTTAAAATGTAATACAAGATTCCTCATAAGTTTGTCTACCTTTATCAAAAAAAAAAAAAAACGTAAGTAGTTTATTCTGTTACCAAAAAATCTAGAAAATACATAAGCACAGTTTATTTGTATATTCATTTTAAGTTCAAATTTGGACAAAATTACATATTAAGAAACTAGAATAACTATTTTAGTTATTTTTTTCTGATTATATAATATTATGCGTGGGTGATTTAAACTTTTAAAGTATACTATTATATATCTGTTATAGTATCACGGTTTGTAGCTGATGTATAACAAGTTATAAGTACCTAATGGCTATTGTGGTACCTATTATTAATTTGGATATTGTAGGTCAATTTTTTTTTAATACCATAGATATAAGTATATAATATGTCTTATACCTAGACTGACATACCGTCTC